>JAVJIF010024253.1:0-45536 GCA_038442645.1 Agave tequilana
GACTCATCCACAACAGGACAAAGAAATTGGGACAAAAGCTCTAAAGAAAACTTCTATTATATCAAGAAATGATAGAAGTGGATACAAACACTCTTAATAAATAGAGTGTCCCTTTTCTTTACAAAAAAAAAAGAAGAAGAAAAGAAGGCTAAATGTCCTGGTTCGCCAAGGAACGGATTTGTCCCTAAGGCGGTGAATCTCATGCTGGCGCGTCCTCTCAGCCTCCATGATAGCCCGGTCCCGCAGCTCCGCCTCAGATAAGAAACTTCTGGCAGCCAGCTGCATCCGCAGAGATTCCACCCTGGAAGATTGTAGGGATAGACTCTCTTCAGCACGCGCCGTAGCAGCCGTTGCTCCTCAAGCTCCTTTTTGAGGGAAACAAGTTTCTCCTCATTAGCGCAAGAACAGCTTCCGCCTTGGCGATAATGTCCCGAGTTCTGAGGAATGACTTGCTCCGTGCTCTTGCACACTGAGCTCAGATTCCCTCGAATCTCCGGCTAATTTTTGAAATTCAGCCTTGGAATATTCAAGGTCACGGACCTCGGCAGTGATCTGCGCCTCCGCCTCCTGTCGCTCCGTTCCTGAGCAGCTAGGAGCCTAGTCAGGATGGCCTGGGCCTCACCGGAAGAACCAACATCTTCCAAAGATTCCAGCTCCCGCAGGTTATCTCCAAGTGCTCTACCACTGCAGGCATGCCCGGCAAGTGAAGGGCTCCCGCCAATTCGACGCTCACGGCCATATTTTCAGAAGCCTCTGGGCGAACTGGAAGGTGCTGTGTCCACGGAAGATGAGATCAATACATGATCCCATCGAGGTGAAGAATTGTTGCACCATCTGACGTGCCAGCTCCCCCATGTCTTCACCACCTAAGAAGCTTCCCGACCCTTTTCTGTCACGGGATAAGGGATATAGGGCGGGTCTTCTCGCACAAGAGCCGTGCCGGCCGTCGATGTGGCAAGAGCAAGACTACCCACTGGCGCTTCCTGGAGCGCTGCCTCTGCAGGAGCTTCCACGACCAATGAAGGAGTTGTAAGCACAACCTCTTCAGAAACTTCCACCGAGAATTGAGCTGTGTGGCCTCGGAAGGGTGCCGACCGTCCGCGACTCCCCACCTGAGCCCCCTCAGTCAGAGCTGCCTTACTAGGTTCGAGGTCCAGAGGCGTCAGTCCTGTAGAAGGGGAGTCTCCTCAGCTTCAGCAGTAGCCTTCTCCACCGGCGGAGTGAGAGCCTCCTCAGCCTCAATGGTTGTTTCCCCTCCTGGCAAAGGGGAAGGCTCCCCAACTTCAACAGCTACCCCCCTCCGAGGTTATCTCAGCGGCCGAAGCCTCAATCCCCTTGGGCTGCTGGGTCACTCTGTTTCCATCGCCTCGACATGCGAGGAAGTTATACCTTCAGCAGGGATTATCGCCAGCGGTAACGCAGTCGATGATTCACCCCCGTATATTTCTCCTCCGAGATGTGGAAGAATTTGCTCTGATCAGGAAGAGCGGGTTCATCGCCATGGTCGACTTCATCTTCAAAGGCACTTTCTCCCGATGACGAAGAAGACGATAGCGCCACACGAGGAAGCTCTGCAACAGGAGCCTTACCCCCAATCACCCCAGTGGTAGGACTGGGTCGACTGTCCGAGGATTGGAAATAAAGACGCTAGGAGACCCCGGCTGCTGTACCTCGTCTCTCCCTTCATGAGCAGAAGGAAATTCGGGCTGAGTTGAGATTCCTGGAATCTCGACATCCTCTTCGCCCATTATGTCAACCTCCGTGACTCAGCATCACCAGCAATAAGGGTCGCTCAACAAGCTCCCCTCCTCCACGGTCTCGCTGCGTGACCTAGGAGCACGGACCAAGCTTGGAAAATCTTCATCTTCCAGCGGTTCCTCAACTCTAACAGGGACACCTTCAGGAGGAACCTCAACTCCAGCAGAGATAGCTCTGGATTGAGAGACTTCAGCCGTTAAGTCCCTCCGAGCCTTCTTTGGGGCAGGCTCAACTACAGAAGCAGAGCGTCGACGACGCTCCTCGCAATTGCTTCGACCTCCTTGCCGGTCGCGGCTCCACTCTCATTGCTGGTGGCTCCGCCCCTCGTCGCTTGCGGCTTTGCCCTTGCCGGTCGCGGTGCCGCCCTCACTACTGGGGGCTCCCTCCTCGATCGTTTCTCGACCTCCCTCTGAGCTTTCAGGTACTGGTCGAGGAGTTTAGTACGTTTACTGGATTCAGACCTCTCCTCGAGACTGGCATTGATACTCTCAAGACATGAAGACTCCGGAATAAGATCTGGCGTCTGGCCGGCTTGGGAGTACCAAATACAGAAGCTGAAGCTCATACGGCACTTAGGCGCCTCGTCGGGTAGATGGAACGTTGCTCCCGTCCCTCCAGTCCCACTGTAATACCAAGCCTGAGCGCCTTCGAACAGGTTCCCGTCAAAGGCAAGTTGAGCATTGGGATTCCCGACGTAAAGCTGATCATAGCCAAATTGTCGGGCAAAATGACTTGGCATATACGTTCGATAGTGCAGGAAGTTCCTTGGCGAAACAGCACATATCCTGGTCGTATATTGATCAACCACCAGAAGGCTCCAGCAGGCAATTGCGAGAAGTCATCCCGCCCAGCGACATCCGTGAACAGCTCCCCGGGGGCTGCACCTTGAACCTCTGGAAAGCAGCGGTTGAGCTGTAATTGGCGGCACAGGAAAGACGCTTCCTAATGTAATACAGGTAGGTGTCATGCCACTCTGAACGTTCCAGCCGCTGCACAAATGGGATATGATCCACGCTCCCACGCGCCGCCGTCATTAGAGATGGGCAATGCATCACGTACCAAGCCATGAGGTACGTGTAAGGCAGCTCAATCGCGGGTTGGGGTGCCTCACCGTCGGGTTCCCCTCTGAGTCGGTATACGACTCCCCACGAGAATTAGCAGTCTTTGGGGGTCCGCAGAAGCTCTTGGTCAACCCCGCAGCCCGCTTTGAATACCAGCCACCACGGCGGGAAGAAGGGCTATGGGGTGGCCATGAGCCAAGAGTACCGCCGGGTACACCACATCTGCCACAATAACTTCATGTGGTAGCGTGGGCACCACACACCTCTTCAGCCACAACATCAGGAAGCCCGCCAACAGGCCTGATCAAAAATAGGGGTCCGGGCTTGATGGTGAAAGCTCTCAAAGACCAAGTCAGGGTCGAAGCCGTCCTCGTTCGACTCCGTGGTGTAGAACTTGTCAGAAGCTGCGTCGATCCTGTCTTCAACTTCCCCACCAGAACTAAGAGCTAGTCGGATTACTGGGAGATCTTTATACTGACATTATTAAACAGATAATCAGCCCAGGATAGTTGCTTGACGCCTCCTGACCTCCAGGCAGTTGTCTGACCGCAGATGTAGAAATGGCACATTACCTCCCAGTAGGTCTCATACACTTGAGGAGATTCTTTTTCCAAAAGGCGCAGCTCCCTGGTGGTTGGGACAAATTCCTCGTAAGGAATATCCCCGACGACAACCCGGAGACCTCATACAACTCGTGTAGGGCAAGGCCCATCTCTCCGACCGGAGTAAAGAATGTCCCCGTCCGAGGATTGTAGCGCTCCAGAATCCAAAGAAGTTATGGGAACTCATCGGGACGCCCCATGCACGGCCCTGACTGCTGGGTACAGCCCCACACGCTTCAGCGGCCCCTAAGATTGGTAAGGACAAAACCCACCATCCTGCCCCACCAGTAATTCTCTGGAGAATGGACCCATCCATACGCACGGAAGTCGACAGGATAGTCACCCCCTGCTTCTATGAAGGAATTGAGGAAGGTGGTAGCAAGCTCCGGATCTCTCCAATTGGGATTTCAGGCTTGGACGACGCAGGGAACAGTCCGACAACTGACCCGTCATGACTATCATGGCGGTCTACCTTTTGGAGGCCAAAGTCACCAAGGGCGATCTCAGGGATATACTGGGAAATGTCCCATTCCATCTTTCGGGAATAGACATGGTTGAAAGTAGGACATCGGGAACATCCTCTCCATGTCTGAAAGAAAGAATCTTCCGCCCTTTATCTCACGGAGCCATTTATAGGTCCCTCAGACACACGACGGCCATCATCATAGATATGATCCCCAAAGAAGAAGGCAGGCTTCTCCAACCTGACACCGTCATCCGTTTGAGCGCGGCATCGGTCATAATGCCCGAAAGGTTCTCCTGTTAACATTAGAGAGCCTGCGATCCAGCAACTGGTCAGCAGTCACGGGACACTCATTCTTTGCACAAAGGTCAAGCCCGGTCGGCACCACCCACGCGGCCCAAAATGGTGCATCTTGGCAAGTGAACCTGAGACATGCGGCACTGCAAAAGAAAAGACACTTGGTCAGATACTTTGCCAAAAATAAGGGAAGACGCTAAGTGTTCATAATTCAAAACGCAGCCGAGACATTGACACGCAGGAGTTATCATCCGCGTCCAGACCTGCGAACTTGCACCAAAACGCAGAAGAGATACTGGACGCAGGAATTTTTCGAATCCGCGTCCAGACCTGCAAAGCTGCGTTCTGCAAACCAAGACTTATGAAAATTCTAAGTACTTGGACTCAAACGCCAGATTCTACAAAATCGGCGGTTGAAGACACAGAACGCAAGGATCAAATCCGCATTCTGCAAACCAAGACTTGTGTCAGAGACCTTCACAATTAGAAATATTCTAAGTGAAGGACCCAGAGTGCAGAGTTCACCAGCGTCGGATCATCAGGCCCGCGCCCCGGTTATCATCTCAAGGACAGCGTCCGAGAATCAAACACGATCTTGTGTAAAGGTCCTTAGGGTTCTATGAACATGTTTTAATGGCGGAACCCACACCGAAGGTGCATTTTTACCTCGGAAAACACCCTCCTGCGCAGAGGAAGCATCTCTCTCAGCCTCGGCGACGGTCGCCCTTGAGGTCGATGCAGTCGGTTTTGTCTTGGGAGCCATTGAAGATCAAGAAATCCGAGCGAGGAGATGAATAGTTGAACAGAGAAGGAAGTTCTTTTTCTCAGAGAATGCGTTCGTTCGGAGAAGAAGATACATCTCTCTAACTGTTGCCTTTTATAGGCACAGAGATTCGCGAAGATACGCAAGCGTTTGGCCCAATAAACGCTGCAGCGAATCGCTGCCTGACGCGTGGAGCCAAATCATTGTTTGAACAGGGAAGATCATGCGTCGCGACCCCGCCACAAGTCAGAAGTTGACACGTGGAGCAGTTCATTTAATGAACCGGGGGATCCGCGCGCCAAAAGGCGAAATCTCGCCGTTTCCCCAGGCCAGCTGGCGGCGTAATCATGACATGGCACAGGTGCGCGCCCCAAAGTACGCGGCTCTTCGGTGGATATGCCCCGTCAGCATCATCATAAATGCATCAGAAAATCGCGTCTGCATTTCAAGAGATGCGTCTCTCCAAAGTCGCGTCCCCTCAAACAGGCCAAACATCGCGTCTCGCTAAGAAGTCGCGTCTTTAAAGCAGTCTCTGCTTTTTCAAAAGGAACCTGCGTCCAGTCTCCTGCTTCTGCATGTCAGTTCAACAGTACACTGACGCAAACAGACAACCAACCACTCCCGGCCAAAAGCGCACCCGTGACAGACTAAAAGCAATCGGGGAGGTCTAGACTGTGTATCTAGACACTCAACACGATCAACTCTGACGGCTTCAAAGAGTTCAACAGTACACTCACGAAGACCAATTCCAGATAAGATCAAACCCGAAGCATCAACAGTCCAGTCATAAACGCGAACACGGCTAAGATCCAAAGTATTCCGAAATCCGTCCCATTCAACTGCGGAATATCAGAAACTTTGGAGGGGGTTCTGTAGGCTGTCTAAAAATGACTAACAGACCAGCCATTAAGGAAGCAGAGTCTCAAGCTCTAGACGCGAGGAATCGATGCTCGCGTCTCAGCATTAAGACGCGTTGGCTCTACACCCGCGTCTCAACGTTCAGACGTGAAGGCCCGAAGCCCGCGTCAAACTTCAAGGCGCGTCGGCCCGACGCCCGCGCCTCAGCATCCAGACGTGAAGGCCCGAAGCCCGCGTCTCAAACTTCAAGGCGCGTTTGGCTCGACGCCCGCGTCTCAAACTTCAAGGCGCGTTTGGCTCAATGCCCACGTCTCAATTGCAAACTGCCTGATTGCGGGGCCAGTCACCGCGCATGTAGCGGGTAGTGGCCCCTCATTCGGGAGCGTTTTCAGGAGGCACTTTCACCCCCTGAGACCCCTATAAATAGCCTTGTTTGCTATGAAGAGAGGATCGAAGTTTGAAGGGAGAGAGCTTTGAGATAAGATCGAAACTTGGGAAAGGTCGAAAATTAAGAAGGTCAAGGCATCATCAAAATCGATCGAATCCAGGCAAGAGGATCATCAAGAGGGAAGCACGACTTCAACAACAGACAGAGGGAGGAGACTCTTCAGCGAGCTTACTGAGTACTAGCCGCTCTTCGCCTACCTCCTCTTTGAGAGTTTTGGTAGACGGAGCTGAGTTACTCTTTTACCGACCGAAAAGAAGACCCCCGACGGTCCAGGACGGTCATCTGGTCAACGGAGAACAAGATTCACTCTCCATCGCCACACGAAGAACCCAGCTTTAAACAAAGGGAAGATTCAGACATCCTCCCTCCCTTGTAACTGGAAAAGAGGGAAGAGTAGTTCTTTTGGTTGTAATCGTTTCGCTTGAATCAAGGAAATCTTTTACAGCTAAAACCACTTTCTCCGACCACCAAATTTTCCGGCCCCTACAATATGGAAGTGACATAGCACTTCTCAGTATGTCTCGTATATTTGGGGGCACTCTTTCTTTAAGAGATGGAGCTCCTCAGAGGTCGGGACGTATTCCTCATAAGGGACATCTCCCATTATTAGCCCCGAGACTTCATATAGTTCGTGCAAGGCCAATCCCATTTCTCCGACCGGGGTAAAGAATGTTCCCGTCAGAGGATTGTAATGCTCCAGGATCACAAAGAAATTTTGAGAACTCTGTGGAATGCCATATTGTACAGCCCTGACCGCTTGGTACAGTTCCACATGGTCCAATAGACCTCCGAGTTCGGTGAGGACAAAGCCCACCATCTTGCCCCACCAGGCCTTGTCAGAGGAGTGAATCCACCCGAGCGGGCAGAAATCAACTGGAAAATCACCCCCCACCTTCATGAACTCATTGATGAAGGTGGTGCTGAGCTGAGGAGTTTCCCCTACTGGGTAATCGGACCTGAGTAGTCCAGGAAACAGGCTGAAAACTTCCCTCCCATGATCGGCAGTGTATACCTTCCTGGAGCCCAGCGTGCCGAGAGAAACATCGGGGATAGGTCGGGCAAGATCCCATGCCATCACCCGGGGTACAGATATGTGCTGGAGATAAGATAGGGGATACATTCTCTCCATATTGGGAAGAAAGAATTTCCTATCCCCTATCTGACGAAGCCATTTATAATCTCCGTCATGCAAGATGTGATCATCCTCGCCAATGTTGTCTCCAAAGAAGAAGACGGGCTTCTTCAACGGAACACACGAGTCCGTCTTAAAATCTGCGTCAGTCATCAGTTCCCGGAAGGTCGCCAGGTCGACCTTGGAGAGCCTCTCCCTTCGCTCCTTCGACTTATCGGCAGTCACAGGAGCAGTCCTCTGCAACATGAAGGTCAGGTTGCGGTCAGCACCACCCACGTGCCCGAAGTGGCACTTCTTGGAGAGAGGATCGGAGGAATATCGCACTGCAAAAGAAAGTAACACTTAATCAGAATTCGAAGGAAAATGATTAAGTGTCTACAACTCAGACGCGGAAGTGACTCCAGACGCAGAAATTATCAAATCTGCGTTCGGACCCGAAGACTGCGAGACCAGCATGAAGCAAGCGTTTCAAATCCAAGACTTGTGAGATAGTATCGGACCCAGACGCAATGTTCATGAGGACCAGCGTCTGGCTTCACAAGACGCAAGAGTCACGAGAAATCTGCGTCTGAATCTTTCACACTTAGAAATATTTCAAGTGTTGGATCCAAAACGCAAAGCTCACTAGGGCCCTGTGTTCAGCAAACAGACGCAGATTCGAGCAGATAAGACTCAAGAACCGCGTCTGAAGATCAAACACGAATTCGAGCCCGCTCTGGCGGTTCATATTCAAAAGGAGATTAAAGAGTTACAAGAACTCTGTAAATCCTTTTAATGGCGAGCATTAAGCCTGATGGCGTTATACCTGAGATAGGGTTTCCTGCATGGAGGAACCGCCCCTTTGAGTCTCAGCGACGACCACCTTTGAAGACGAAGCAGTTTGCTTGGCCTTGGGTGCCATTGCGAATCAAAGATCTGATGTTAGATGGAAGAAGAGAGAACAAAGGAAACTCTTTTCTCAAAACCCTAACAGATACGCTCGAAGACGAAGGAGAGTCTAATGATGACTCTTGAAAGACTGTTGCTTTTTATAGGCACGGTGATTTGCAAAGATACGCGGCGCTTGGTTCGATGACCAACCACCGCCAAACGCGTGGACAGCGTATTTAATGCAGCGTGAAGTTCGCACGCCAAAAAGTAGATGTCCCCTCAATCCTACGGGACACGTGGCAGCGTAATCATGGCACGGATTCACATCCAACAATCGCGTCCTCATCTCTAAAAGAGGCGTCCCTTCGATGGACGCATCCCTTCAACACGACCAAAAGTCGCGTCCGCCTTATCAAGTAACGGTCGCGTTTTCATTTCCAAAAGATGCACACCTACGGAAGGCACGTCTTTAAAGCAGTATTATCCCTGCGTCCAGAAGAACTGGCGTTTAGTCCTTGTTTTTGATTATCAGTTTAACAGTACACTGGCACAAACAGACGACTGCTCACCCCTGGTTTAAAGTACACCAACGACAAAACTCGAAAGCAATCGGGGAGGTTTAGACTGTGTATCTAGACACTCAACACGATCAATCTTGGCGACTTCAAAGAGTTCCACAGTACACTCACGAAGACCGTACTCCAGATAAGATCAAACCCGGAGCATTGACAGTCCAGTCATTAAGGTGAACTCAGCTAGAGTCCAAAGTATTTTGAAATCCGTCCCAGCTAACTGCAGAATGTCGAAAACTTTGGAGGGGGTTCTGTAGGCTGTCTAAAAATCACTAAGAGACAAGCCATCAAAAAGTAAAATTCTAAGACGCAGGGCTAATTATGGCCACCACTGCGGCACCAAGGCGCGAGAGTCGAGACCCGCGTCTCAACACCAAGGCGCGAGGGTCCAAACCCGCGTCTCAGCCAGCACTGTGGCACCAAAGCGCGAGGGTCCAAACCCGCGTCTCAGTCAGCACTGCGGCACCAAGGCGCGAGGGTCCAAACCCGCGTCTCAGCCACCACTGCGGCACCAAGGCGCGAGGGTCTAAACCCGCGTCTCAGCTAGCACTGCGGCACCAAAGCGCGAGGGTCCAAACCCGCATCTCAGCCAGCACTGCGGCACCAAGGCGCGAGGGTCCAAACTCGCGTCTCAGCCACCACTGCGGTACCAAGGCGCGAGGCTCGACACCCGCGTCTCAGCATCAAGGCGCGAGGCTCGACACCCGCGTCTCAGCATCAAGGCGTGAGGGTCGAAACCCGCGCCTCAGTTATAACTGCCCTGGTTATGGGGCCAGTCACTGCCCACATAACGAGGGAGTTAAACCCTCATTGTGGAGAGTTTTTAGGGGGCACGTTCACCCCTGAAACCTCTATAAATAGCCCCGCCGCCTTGACAGAAGGGGACACAGACATATAGTCGGGGACACCCACAGAGGGACGAGGAGAATACATATAGAGAGATCAAAGAGCTTGACTTGTGAGCTTTTGCAGAGAAGAAAGAGAGTCTAACTCTTCAGCTAACTTGCTGCGTTCAACTTAGTCTTTGCCTATAATCTCTTTGAGATTTCCGGCCGACAGAGCTGCGTTACTCCGTCTGCCACCTGAAGAGAAGCTCCCCTGAAGTTATCGACGCTCACCCGGTCAACGGAGAACAAGATTCACTCTCCATCGGCACTTGAAGAACCCAGCATTAAACAAAGGGGAGATTCAAGATTCAACATCTCCCCTCCCTTGTAGTCGGAATACTGTTTTGTTGTAATCTTTCAACTGATTCAAGGAAATTTTACAGCGAATCTCTTTCCGTACCGTACACATATATTATTACACCACTTTCGCAGGTTACGCGATTGCACTGAGCGTGTGCAACAAGCCGTTAAACCTCTAGGTTACCCTAGAGGAGGAGTGTTGTCTCCTGAGGGTTTTCAGCGGATTGCTCCCACAAAATCCATAAAGAAAGAAGACAAATGTTAGTATTTTGAAAACACATTTTGAAAGAGAGACGAGTTTATGAAATATTTTGCAAAAATATAAGCGATTTAAGGTCATAAGTCCACCAAAATCATTCTTCCTTAAACTTAGTCTCTATGCAAGATCTTGTCTTCAATTAAGTTAAGAATTCAAAATTAGATTAAATATTTTATCTTTCATAAAACCTAGATAATATGCACTTTATGATAGTGAAGATTTCTGGGATTTCAACTCTAACCATCAAGCCATTTATTTATATATATATATTTTCTTTTTCTTCTTTTTTTCTTCCCTTAGCTTTCTTAGGCTTTCTAGTTCACCCGTGTAGCGAGCCTATAACCGATGACTCCCAGACCAGACAGTCTTTGGGCACCAGATGAGAAAATATCCCTCGGGTTTAAGGACTCAAGTAAACAAGGCCACAAAACTAAAGGGGATTATTTTTCTTTTGACCACCATTAGGCATGAATAATCATACTTCTTGAGGCATAATTATCCAGCTTAATAAGTAATTTTTTTTATGTATATCATATACATATTTTTTCTTTTTAGTTATTTTTACTTTATGGCATTTTAGGTCTTTGTTTCCATCCCAAAAATGTGTAAGTGTGAGGTGCATACTATCTAAGGAAAAAAATTCAAGATAAAATTATCTCCTTAATCTTTTATACTTAACCTATAATTTTAAACAAGATCCATTATTTCGACTAAGTTTAAGATGTCATAATTAATGTTTCCTTAGTTTCTAAGATCATCTTAATTTTCTTAAAAATAGATCCAAACTTTGTCTCTTGTTTCAAAAAGTTTTTTAAAGAAAGAGAAAATTTCTATACAAAAGGGAATATTTCTAAAAGTATCCTAAAAAGAATTGTAAAAGAAAGAAAATCTAAAACTCTATGTTAGTAAACCCTCCCCACACTTATCTCATGCATTATCCTCAATGCATCGTGATGTATGTATGCATGAAATAATAGAGAGGGAAGAAAAAATCACCTCAAGGTGGTGGTTCCGGTGGTGGTCTGATTGGTCCACGAAATGCGGCCCAATCCAACTTGCGTGGAGTCTGGAGGAACCCACCAGAGACCTCTATAATACAACCCACTAGAATGATGTAGATATGAATGATTTTTATTAAAAATTTAACCCCATCTAATTTCTAAAATTTCAAAATAATTTTAGAGTCAAATTTATCAAGACCCTTGTCCCAGAATGGAATGATTGATTTGGACTCAGGAAATAAAGGAACCAATACCGACTCAGGAAAAAGACTTAAGTCAAGTAAAGATTCGGGAGTCGAGATTGGTTCAGAAAGTGGGTCCAAACTATGAAGATGAAACTCAAGTCCACATTCATTTCCCCATGACGGAATGTGACTTTCTAGGATTGGTGATTCAAGTTCAAGAATAACAGGTATGGAATCAAAACTGACTCTACAATGTTGTTCAAGGTGGGTAACAAAATAGGAGTCAATATTGATTTAGAAAGTTGAACTTGATCACAAATTTAAGGATCAACGTCACATTCCTCATTAAGTTCAATTCCATAAGAATGAGAACTTGCCAATTTATCAATTAGACTTTCAAAAGTATGAAATTGGTCATGTTTAATATGATCATAAATAATTGGTGATTCAATTTCACAATAAACTGGTACAGGATCCAATACTGACTCGGAAAAAGCCCTGAATTCAGGTAAAAATACCTCAGTCAATATTGAATCAGAAAGTGAAATTGAATTACCAAGTGAAAGTTCAGGATCATATTCATGCTCAAGTTCAATTTCAGGAAAATGATAACTTGCCAAAATATTAATGGGATTTTCAACATTTGAAGCATGGTCAAGTTCAGATGGGTGTACTAAAATTGAATCTTGGTAACAAGAGTCCTGAGTCTGATCAATAGAGTTAGGGATAGCTGAATTGGTTAAAGGTTGATAAAATAGAGTTTCCTCATTCTTATAAATGTTAACCAATTGGCTCAATTGTGTTTCCAACCTATTGATAGACTCGCAGAGGATTTTTGAAAGTATAGTGTAGACTCTTGCAAGACTTCTATACTTTTTTCTAGATGTGATGTATCTTCAAGTGGTTATTCTAGAAAAGGAGTGTAAGAATCTTGGTTTCCAAAACAATAAGAGTCATGGGTCAAATTGATAGAGTTAGAGATATTTGAATTGGTCAAAAGTGGAGAAGAGAGAGATTCTTCATTCTTATAAATGTTGACCAACTTACTCAATTGTGTTTCCAACCTATCAATAGACTGAGAAGAAGATGTTTTGAAATTATAACGCAGACTCCTAGAAGATTTCTATACTACTTTCTAGACTTGATTTTTCTGCAAGTGGATGTTCTAGAATGGGAGTATAAGAATCTTGGTTTTAGAAATTTTGTGAAGAATGTGAGTCCAACATGTTTGGAGATTGAAGCTTAGACTCACACAAGAGTTCTTTTCTCGTTTCCAGGGCAGATGTTTGTTCATTATGAGGAGATGGAACTGAGTAAGACTCTTGAAAATATTGTGGAATTGGAGAGGTCAACATTTTCTGAAGTTGTTGACTGGCCTCTTATAAATGGCTTCTATACTCTTTTCTAGCTCAGATTTTTCTTCAATAGGAGGTCCAAAAAAAAGGAGTATAGGAAATGAAATCGGAGAATGAATATTGTGCAAATTGTGGACATGATGGATACGGTGGATAAGGGGATGAAAATTTAACTCGGGGGAGGTGAATCCCCATTGACTCTGTGAAGACTTGAAATTATTATGGAAATTATAGTTAAAAGAATGAGGGTATGGGTTGTATTGATTCGGATAAGGCCAACCCAGTGTATTTGGTTGGTTCATATTGTAAAAAGCCCGGGTTGGAATTATCTGAATCGAATGGGGTTGGTGTGAAATATGGATTCATATTCGTCTTGAAAGAATTGTTATTGTTGAATTTCATTTCATAAACAATCACAAAAAAATCAAACAACAAACAAAAAGAAAAGAAAAAAATCAAAATCAAGCCTATATTAAGGTTGACCTAGACCTAGACGACTCCTAACTAGTCGATTATCCAGGAGAGGTTGTTGCTTGAATCCGACCACAAGCTAATCGGTCAGGTAGGGGCAAAATACGGTGGGAGGTATCCGTGCGTAAGCAACGGGCCTTAATTACGTCAAATCACGGTATCTTCGAGGCGTAACCTCTTAATCCCCAACCTTAGGCACCGATTTCACAAGAGTAAGATTCAAAATAAGTTCCATCCTCGGTCAATCTCTTAATGAGTCTGAGATGTCCCTATGGGCCAACGTCTATCAATTTTTATTAGATCTTGGGTTGTGTGAGTGGGGAGGTGATTTTTGGGCTAAGGAAGGGTGATGAAATCCCACCTTATCTTGTATGAGTTTTGCCCTTAATTTCAATTCGTGCAGTGTGCAATATAGACAAGAGTATAACACAAAGCGATAAATCACCCACGTATTTGTCCTATGCTATATGCAATGCCATATGTATACCTCAGCCCAGCTCACATCAACAGAACAAAAATACAGTATTTTAGAATTGAATTGACACGTGCCGAAATGCAAATGTCCAAACCATTTAAAAAGCGTCCAAATACCGTATTTTATTTCTTTAATTTATTGCGGTGTGTAGGCAATCAAAGTAGGAAAATAATAGTGCAAATCCACTAGCTATTACAATGAACACATCCCAGCACAACAAGATATACAATTATCACAACATGGCCGCGTTTTCGCGACAAAAGTCGCGTTTGCGCGGCGGTTCTTTAGAAGCTGAGTCCCTGCTTTCTAGAGTAGGGAGAAGCAAAGCTAGTGTTTATTCTGTAATGTTAAGCACCTGTAAAGATTGTCCTGCACATCAAAATAGAGAAGAAAAATATTAACAAAAACGTGAAGTCAAAACCATTCCCGTTCCCCAGCAACGGCGCCAAAAATTTTGATCGGGTTGGAGCTAGCACTCAAAAATATGTAATTTGTCAAATCAATGTAAAAGCTCGTATGTGCTAATGTTCACTCGATACTTCCGTTATAGCATTGGCTCAACAGGTCGAATCTACAAGGACGGGAGGCGATAGAAGCATTAACAGTCTCTATTCACGTTTTATGTTAACAGTTCTTCTTTGTTAAATAATTACAAAAGAAAAAAAAAAGAAAAGGAAAGGAAAACAAGCATGTGGTAGGTGGAGAAGGCGATGAAAACGGCGAAGAAAACAAAAGAGAAGTGGTTTGGGAAACAAAAACAAAAGGAAGATAAAACAAAAGTGAAATAAGAAGATGGTGAAAACATCGATAGAAAAATGAGAAAAAGAGTTTGAAAATGATTTTCAAAACAAAAGAAAATAAAACTCATGGCTACTAACTACTAATTGCTCTACTAACCATGCTAACCTCTTAGTGATAGTCGCCTCACATGGATCCTTGGCGATCACTAATCTTTGGCTTCAAGAGACAATACAAAGCATGGCCCATAAGATTGTTCTTCTACATTCAAACAACACATCCATACCACTAAAAGTTGCAAGCTACTTATTAAATCATCAAAATCGGTTAGAGGTGAGCATGAAATAAAGAAGACATTACAAGTTAGCAAGTTAGTGGGTTAGGTGTTAGAACATTAGAATGTTAGAATCCATCATCATGAGCCATCAATGGCTCTTGCAAGAGCAAGGCCTTGTGATGCTACTAGATTCATGTGGATTATCAAGTAAATGGTGAGATGATTAGTGGTTAGTAGTTAGATTGCCATGAGAAGAAGAAAAACTTAGTAACATCATGTAGAAGATGGAGAAGATTACATTGGAGAAGAAAGGAGACACCTTTACATAGATTGTCACCATCTATTACATCAATCCCTCTTTCTCTCTGAATCTCTCAGCCCTACTACAAGATCTAAAAAAGAAATAACATAACAAAATAAAAGAAATGAAGAACACCTACCAACACTATCCTAAAACATAGAAACCCTAACCTAAAAATGAAAACTGCTCGCGTTTAGGTCTCTGCAGAGGTTTATATAGGCATAAGAGTATTCTAGAAGACGAGACAGGGCCACGCGTCGAAAATCGACGCGTGGCTCCACCCAATTGCCACGAAAACATGGCAATTGTCGCGGATCCACTGTAATACCAGGGAATTAGGTCCCTGGTTTTTGGCAGGAGGTCCCCGTCACTTCGAGAATGTTCCTGGTATATCCTAATTCTCGTAATTTGCCCGAATATTCGTCTGACGTGAGCAAAGGTCTAGGTTCGACATATCTTCTAGAAAATCCCTTGCTTGGCCTCCAAGTAATGTGGATTTAATTACCTGAAAATGGATTTAATTAAGCTCTTATTATTTCTTTACCCTTACACTCTTGATTTACCTGCAAGAGAGACCAAAACACGATTTAAACCGACATTTTATTCATAAATCGGTGGGAAATATGATATAATAATGCGGAATTGTAAACTAATCAGTACCTATTGAGTTTGAGATGTCCATAGGGCCAACATCTACTCAATTTTTGTTTGGCTTGGGTTAGTGAGTGAGAAAATTGTTTGTGAACTAAGAGAGTGTAATGACTTTCCCACCTTAGTTTGTTTGTAGGATAAGTCCTTAAATTAATTTAGTGCAACGTGTACATGTATTGAAAAGCAATACTTAAGCATATAAACAATTCCTATACTACATGCTATGCACACATATCTTTAGTCCAGCACTCTTCAATAGTAATGTAAAATGTAAACGAAATTAGACAAATGCTTAAATGCAAGTCTAAATATTTTTTAGCATTTACAAGCAACAATTTACTATTGAGATTAGAAAAGTATGTATAATGAGGTAAACAAGAAAATAAATAGCTGCAGAAACTTAAACTTTACAATTCAACCAATCTGCAAAAAATACAGTTAATAGTTCACTCAGGTTGCCTCAGGAATGCGATAAATCTGACGGGTTCTAAGCTCTGCTTTCTTGAGCAAAGTCCACGGCCACTTATATGTCCACTGCAACAAAAATTTTCTTGATGTTTCCTCCTGTACACAAGAACAGAGAAGTAAGTTGACCAATCAAGTAAAAAAAGAGTTACCGTCCTTTCCCAGCAATGGCGCCAAAATTGATTGAGATGAAATCTGCACAGAAAATACAGAATTTTTGAACTTAAGAATAGAAATGTAAGGTGCTCAATATTCTGCTATAGCAAGACGCTATGCGGGTCGTGATCCATAAGAAGGGACTAGCGATGGAAGCTTTTACTAAGTTCTCTTTTAGTTTACTTGAAATGGTTAAAAGTCTTCTTTATTCTTGTACAGAAAAAGAAAATAAAGTCTATGGTTAAGTTAATAAGAAGTGGTAGATTGAGAAGGTAGAGAAAATAGAAAAAAAATTATACAACAAAATATTAAATCAAAGAGAGTTGGTTTTTGAAATTATTTTCTACACCTAGAAATGAGAATAAAAAAAGAAATGTTTACCTACCTTTAAGCGCTTGTTTACCTTGAATCCGTCGCGATGACTTACTTTGTCTTTGAAGGCGAGTAGAGGATGGTCTATAGGATCTTCCCCATTCCCGATCTATACTAAGAATTAAGGGGCAAGCTAAACTAACTAAAAAACAGTTATCCATCACTATACGCCATCAATGACACTCGCAATGGCAAGGCAGTTTCGAGGCTATAGGAATCACTTGGATTTACAAGCACTAAGAGAGAAGCTAAAAAAATAAGAGTAAAGAATAAAAGGAAATATTGATTCGATTCAAATAATAATGCAAGAAAAGAAGACTTACTTATACCGGTGTCACCTTCAGTACAAACTTCACTCTCATTCCTCCATAAAACTCTCCTCTCCTTTCCTCTCATCTTAATTACATAAATAAAAAGAAAATTACATAAAAGAACTAAAAATCTTAAATTACAAACTACAGAATAGCCTAACCTATACTCTCTGCTCAATCGTTCCCTCTGGACTGAGAATTTATAGGTATTTATAGCAAAATATGGAAAGGAGAGAGCGTTTGAAGATAGGGGAGCAAACGCCCCGTATCTCAACTGTAATGCAGCAAAAATGTGGCATTTGCGGCATTTTCGATGCCTGAATATGGCCAGATGGCTACATGCCACATATAAGGTGCGTGAGCCTCTGATCTCTCGAACATCCTTTATCTCCTGATAGATTTTCAGTTTGAACTCTGGATTCATCTTTATCGCTATTGATCTTCAGATAACCGAAATTGATCGAGTTTTGAAATTATTTTCTAAACCTAGGAATTAGAATAAAGAAAAAATATTTTCTTACCTTTTTAGTGCTTGTTTTCCTTGAATCTATCGCGATGACTTACCTTTTCTTTGAAGGGGAGAAAAGCATGGTCTATAGTATCTTCCCCATTCTTGATCTACACTATGAATTAAAGAGTAGGCTAAACTAACTAAGAAACAATTATTCATCACCATAAGCCATAAATGGAACTTGCAATGGCAAAGAAGTTTCGAGGCTGTAGGAATCACTTGGATTTACAAGCACTAAAAGAGAAGCAAAAAAAAGAGTAAAGAAGAAAGAAAACTTTGATTCGATTCAAGTAACAATGAAAGAAAAGAAGACTTACTTACACTGCTATCACCCTCAGTACAAGTTTCACTCTCATTCCTTTATGAAACTCTCCTCTCCTCTCCTCTCAGTGACATAAATAAAATGAAAATTACATAAAAGAAAACTAAAAATTCTAAGTTATAGATTACAGGATAGACTAACTTATACTTTTTATTCAATCGTTCCCTCTGGACTGAGAATTTATAGGTATTTATAGCAAAATATAGAAGGGGGTGTCTGAAGATATGGGAGCAAACGCTCCCTATAAACGCAACATTTGCGGCATTTTCATGGCCTGAATGTGGCCAGATGGCCACATCTAGGGTACGCGAGCCTCTGATCTCTCGAACATCCTTTATCTCCTGATAGATTTTCAGTTTTGGGCTCTAGATTCATCTTTATAACTATTGATATTCAGCTAACCGAAATAGATCCATCAAATTTGAATTTAACCAGTTTTCATTTTGTATTATCTATCTGATTTGCTCTGATCTTCTGCTGACAATTGCCCTAATCCTTGATTTTTATTTAATCTGAACTTTAGTGGGCTTTTGGGCTCGTTTTCTCTTCCTTCCCTTTTAGTAAAGGCCCTGTAAATAATTAGACAAAAAAGATAATTAAAGTAGAGTTTATTAAACCATAAATATGAGAATGTGATGATAAATATGCAATATCAATGACCGATCAACTACTTTGTTCTTCATGTTAGATTCTTACCATATTAAGTTTCTATTTTCGTTCCTCAACTAATTAGTTGATGTACAAAACTATACTGAAGGCTAGGTTTGAGACTGAGATGAGAAAATCTAGCAACGTTTTATAGGAATGGAAATCACAACTTGACACATTAAGACCATGAAGAGATGTGTAAATTATACTGTCGTGTGAGAAAGATCCGCTAAGATTAATACATCTCTTAACTTGCAAATCTACTAGATCAAAAGTTTATTAATTCTTGATTAATGGATAGAATTAGTGTTGCTCGAGAGAGAACATTAGCTGAGATAGGGACTTTCGATTGTTAACATGAGTAGCATATAGTTACTAGTACAATCAACTTGATAATTCAGATCATTAATTGTTGAAATCAATTGTCCTAGTGTTTTTCCTATTAAAAAGTAATATCCTTTTAGTCTATTTCACTTTTATATCTCTATCTTTCATTCAAATAAAGCTTTATCTTTCTTTCAAATAAAGTTTTGAGTCAATACACCTTTGGTATTTGTGACGTCGTGCTTCCCAAAATACATGAAAACAGAGTTGTAACGAGAGTCGGCGACGTATATACGCGAGGAGAATATCCCATGTATACACGCTAAATCTAAAGTAATATGAACAAGTTATAAAAAATCTACTATGTTAAATCAATATCACTGCAATATAACTTATATATCTTTAACACAGTGACAGCAGATGAAAAAAGAAATAGACAAGTACTAAGTCCAATGCACAAAGTCATGAAAGCGATAGGAATGAAGAATAGATAGAAAATACCAAGAAAGGATGATCGAGTAAGAGAACTCTGGCTTCTCAAGATGTTTGTGATCCTCTTCAAATACCTGATCAGTAAGATATCATACATAGACCTGGATGTGTAAATTCAAAGAGTCAAAACTTCCAATGAGTGTGTAAATAAGGAGAAGGTGCATGTGCATATCACGTGTGAGCATACTGTGATACTATCATGAAGATATACTGGATAAGAAAATGACATGAATAAAACAGTAATAAGAAGAGAGTATGGTACAATAACTATCTATCAGAATAGTACAAGTATAAAGATGACATGCAATACCTAACTTTAAAAGTGATGAGATCAATCAGTTATAAATCATATGTCAGGTCATGAGCACAGCTAGATGTCTATCATAACATGTATGTATCAGGTTCAGTCTACAATGTCAATATAAGATTCAATTTTGTTATTAATTAAGTCAGCGAACACCAATCGTTACCTACGATAGACGTATCCAATATTATGCCTACTGCACGTGCCAGTCGGGATCCTATGTTATTAAAACTAATTGGTTAGAGACATTGTCTATATTTTAAGTGGGTCCCATATATACCAGGGACTACGGCCCAGATTCCTGGCACTGAATCAGACCCTACCGCAAGGTAGTCAGGTAACATGTATAATAACTTAGGTAACATGTATAACATGTATAATACGAACAAGAACAGGAATAGGACAGGGTGTCAGTCAGCTCATGGGAACCCTGCAGTGGAACCCTCTTTTGGCTACGCAACCTATATCGTAGGTCCACCCAAAATACAGACGTTGTCTCCTCCATCAATCTCCCCAGTCTCGGTGCAAGCTATTTAATAATCATGTTATTATATATCAAGATTAATTAATGTACATATTATCTAGATCACTGGGGTAACTTGGTGATGGCAACGGTAACAACATTAACAGTATAATCAGGATACATAATGTCAATGAACAGGATAAGCAGGACGATGTTATTACCGTATAACAATATTTCGCAATGACTTTAGTAACATTTACAATATGTTTATCAGGTAGGTGTCATGTATAATGGGTCAGGTCTTCCGTTGAAATCATGATGTTGTTCAAGATTATCTAAGTAATTTATTTGTGTTGGACATACGTGAACATGAAACAGTGATCAACTGGCATGAATCATCAATAACAATAATTTAAATGTAAAATAGAATTTATTGAAGAAAAGAATAGTAACATGCTCACATGAAATGATAACAATATCATATGCATTAAAAGTAAACAAACAAGATGGTCACTCACCACCAATCAAATAATAGAAAAATACTCCATAAAAATAAGCACTCACATGAAATGTCGCGATTCAGGTCCAAATCACCATCGGGTCTTCACTGCATGACTAATCTAGATCTCCGAGTCGCCTCGTGTATCGAGTCTTTGAATCGCCAACGTATCAGGTCCACAGCAAAAACAAAGTCGAGTCTCGCGTTAGTTGGTTTGCATAGCACGAGCAAGTCCGTAATACTGCAAAATGCAACCATACACACACGAATACACAAACATATGCATATATCCATAATTATTCACACATACTTATACATTAACATGCATGTATACATATATATTCACACATATACATTATACCCATCATATACCCATGCATGCATGAACATCCGAACACACTCAAACACACACACTCAAGCACGCACACCCACATTTGAAAATACATCTAGAGGGGGGTTGAATAGGTGTATGGCAATCTAATGACAAATAATGCGGAATTTAAAAACTAATTGTAACACCCTTAGTGTAACCAAATAGTGTAGCCGAATTACTGGTGAAGGGCTCTGAACTAACTCCTCTTGATTCCTCTAAATAAGAGTTGAGGTGCTATATGAAGCTCTCTTGGTTTAACACAAGTATGGCACACAAACAAACCCAAGCATATGTATGATATGAACAATATAATGCAATGCACAATATAAGAGAGAGAGAGAGAGAGTTTAGAGATAGTGGATCAAACGCAAACACTAAGATATGGTTCGAGGTTCGAGCAACTGCTCTACGTCCCCACCTTCACACAGAAGGATTTCTACTATATCGTCCACACAGGACTTCCCACACAGGAAACATGCACTGAGAATTTGGGTAATACAAATCGGGAGTACACAACTCCTCTCTCTAATAATACAACCTCTATATAAGAGGCAAGGCACAATACAAATCACCTCTACATTTAGAGGGATGGGCACTTTGCCAAACAACTATCAACCCCACACAAGAGGGATAAGGCTCAATGGCACAACTCTAACAATCACCTCTTCACTAAGAGGGATACAAACACAACCAAATACAACCTCTACAATCACCTCTCACTAGAGAGATAATAACACAATCACCTCTCACTAGAGGGATATCACAAAGTAAGGAGGATTTAGAAAACTTGATGGTATCAACAACCACAAACCAACTTTCCCACAAAAATAGATCCTAATAGATAGGAAAGATAAATAGCTCAAGTGTAAGAAAAACAAGGTGTTTGAAAATCAAAATCACAAAGAGAAACTCTTAGGAAAACTTTTAGAATAGCTATAGAAATGAAGATCAAAAATCAATTCCCAAAGACTATTTTTTTTATTTTTCCAATCCTTTAAAACAAATAAAGATTGATTTTTGAAACCCAAAAACTCTTTTGAAACCCAAAAACTCTTTTAAAACTTGTAGCTAAAACACTTAAGAAGATCAAATTTTTTGCTCTTGAAATTGTTGTCGAAAACGGCCTAAAGGAATGGGTATTTATAATTCAAAACCAAATCTGCCCGTTGGCAGCAGCAACTGCCCTTCCAGTCGACTGGACGGTCGACCGGCCAACGGTCATTTTTTATGACTGTTGTGACACCGGTCGACCGGCCGGTCGACTGAGACCTGGAAACAGAGAGCAGAGCTCTCTGCAGGTCGATCGGGCGGTCGACCTGGGCCATTTCCATAGAGAGAAGCGCTCTAGCGGCCGACCGACCTTCCAACCCAAACAACCGTGCACGTCAGTCGACCAGAACGTGCACGTCAGTCGACCGGGTCAGTCGACTGACTTCTCCCTCGGTCGACCGTCCGGTCGACCGGCAGAAGGCTAGGTCAACTTGTTTAGGGATTAAAACTTAGGTATTTTAACTTCCATAAAATCCCATAAAATCACATAAATTTCACAAAAATATGTTCTTGTAATATCTTTGAAATAAAAATATGTGTGATAAAAATTCAACACATATTATAAACAATTTGAACTATTTTTGTGATATGAAATATTTGGCTTAAATACAAAATCGGTATTTTCCAAACTTAGATTTTTGAAATGGAAAACGGGTTTCTCCAAAACTTATGTAAATACAAAATATGATATTGAAACAACTTTGAAGCATATTGTATATGGATAAAATCTAATATACATATAAAGATTTATATCTATATTTTTTGCTAGAAATCTAATATCGGTTAAACTAAAAACCAACAAACTTAAAACATGTGTGTGTATTGTGAACTTGAGCATATCAATACTATCTAATCTTTACAATAAGATCTAAACACTCTAAACTAAACAAACCGAGGTCTTC
The DNA here is from genome assembly GCA_038442645.1 of Agave tequilana. Taxonomy (NCBI): domain Eukaryota; kingdom Viridiplantae; phylum Streptophyta; class Magnoliopsida; order Asparagales; family Asparagaceae; genus Agave; species Agave tequilana. Next base: position 22,917 of record JAVJIF010024253.1, read on the forward strand.
TTTTAGAACTCCTTCTCCAAGTAGACTTGATCCAAACACGATCCACCGAGCTTGACTCCAACCGAATACTAGATGCGATCTTGACGCTCGAGTTCTTGAATCAACATGTGAAAACTCCAAAACACCTTTGTTGAAGCTAATCACCTACTAATATCTTGAACAAATATCTGAAACTAAATATCATAAGATTATTAGTAAACTATAACTACATGAGTTAATCATCATCAAAACTAGAGTGAAGGGCCTCCTGGCCAACAATCTCCCCCTTTTTGATGATGACAAAACTCATGAAGTTATATATGCATAGATTAAAGCTAAGATTCATTGAAGCTCCCCCTTATCTCATGCATAGCAATAAATATAAAGATATGCAATGAATGCTCAACACTAACATGCATAAAGTGAAGAATGCTTCTCCCCTTTTGCGTAAACAAAAATATATATGCTCGATATCAATTGTAAAAATAAGCTTGCATATATGATATCAGTTGTAAGTAAACATGCATATAAACACAAAATCATTCTCCGAATTTCTAAACATGCATATAAACTCAAAAACATTCTCCAAATTTCTCTCCCCCTTTTTGTCAATCATCAACAAAGGGGTGAAAACAAATCAAATAATAAAGATATATATGCGATATATATTCATGAAGAGGAGAGACGTTAACTCTCCCAGTATACATACATTTATATGAAAAGATATGACTAAACCCTAACCACATAAAGCATAATATATAATGTATAAAAGGAGATGTGAAGCTCATACTACACACGTGTATTACATATCAAAGAAAGGTCAATCACTTTAATATGAAATATACTCAACATGAATCTATATATGGAGAAGATGTTAAGCTTCCCTTGCATATAAGAAATATAAATCAAAACATTATGATACCAATTGAAAAATATATCAATTTAGGATGGTGGAATACATCAAATCATCATGATACCAATTTATAATACCAATTGAAAATAAATAAAACATTTTGAAGATACCAGTTGAAAGTAAACAAAAATTTTGAGATACTAAAAGATAGCAATGTGAAAATATCTTGATACCAAATTAAAAAAAGCTTGTAAATTTTGATACCAATAGAAACTGACACATTGTATATTTTTGATACCAATTGCAAGATATATATAGGAAATCTTGATATCAATTAAAAGTAACAATCAATTTTAAAGTAACTTGATACCAAAAGGAAATGTCATGTATGTTTTTGATACCAATTGAAAGTAAAAACCAAATTGATTTATGCAAGCATAACTCATATCAATATATATACTAATGTAAAATGAAGCATGATATCAATATTGAAAATGTTAACATATACCATAACAAAGTATTTTTCATCATAAGAGTGGGAATAAGATATCAATTGAAAATGAAATCTATTGAAAGATATCAATTTAAAAATAAAACATGAATTTTCTCCCCCTTTATGAAATACCAATAAAAATCATGCATAAGCTTGTATAAGATACCAATTAAAAGATAATTGTCATTACGGACTAAATCAAGTTTAGCATAAACATAATTTGTGCTTTAAGATGTAAAGATATAGTAATCACAATCAAATCACACATATATATTTGAAAATATAAATACCAATCAAAATTGATATTATTAGAAATTTGAAGCATGCATGTATAGAAAAATAAAATATGAGTATACAAACATGAAAATTTCAATTGAGATACCAACTGAAAATACAATGAGGATTAAGTGTATAACTCATAATACCTCCCTTTCATGCACATGTTAAAAAGATATTCAATTAAGCTCGCAAGGCATGGTCGCCCATCCGTCCACCCTTCGATGGAAGGGGTTTTCAAAAATAAGCCTGAACATGATTTTAGCATAATTTAAAAACACTTTCAAAATGAAGAAATATGCAACTAGTTTTAAGATAATCTTGAAAACTAGTACGAAATCCTTCAAGTAAGGAATAAAACATGAATATTTTTCATGAAAATAAGTAAGTCATACGATCATCGACACTCAAAGTCTATAAAGCTCATATAAATCTCATAAAAAACAACAATCATGAGTAAACAATAATAATGTGAGTGTAAAAATCATGTAATCACAAAATCATGAGAATAGACAATTAAGCTTAATATGAAATTCCTTTATAAACATGAAAAATAAGAAAAATCTAATTTTTAAAAAAATAAAACTAATTCCAAGGCATATGTATGTTTTGTCTAAATCTAAAGGTATACATACACATCCCTAAACACAAATGAGTCCATAATAAAAATTTGCATGAAAAGCAAATGATTCAAGGGTATACATGTATATCCAATAGTTTTGACAAAATTAACATATACATGAAGCTAAACATATGAAAACATGTATAAAATGGGAATACAAGTTTGAAATGCATGAATCATCAAAACTAGACTATACTAGTACATCTAATGGGTACAAATGAGCAATTTAAGTACAAACATATAATAATCAATTTGTGGCTCACTAGTTGTACAAGTATATATACAGGTTTTAATGAAGGTTACATTTAAACATGTAATCAAAATATGAAGCATAAAACAAAATATAGACTAATATGATCATTAGGCTAAATGCACATGTTTTAGAGCTATGATATGCACAATAGTTAAATTAAAGTGAGAACACAATAATAATAATCCATATAAATATGGGTGTATCTCAGATACTATATATGTATGTCATAAGTCTAATTATCATGGCATATGGCATAATGAGCATTAAAACATGACATGCTAAAAATGAATAATCTAAAAGCTTGTAAATATAAATGAGAGTTAAATATTGTTACCAAAATCAAGAGGGTTCATCTCTATATCTCCAAACCATGGTGTTCCTCCCACCAAACTTCCTTGAAAGTGATGCATCCAAAATTGTCACCGTTTAGCTCGGAACGCATTCACCTCAAGATACCAATGCATCTCACATCATGTGAGAGCCCACACCTACATCAAATAAAATAGGAGTGACTTTTGGTACCCATACTCTTTTCGGTCCATGGGGGTTAGCACCTTTCCTAACCCAAACAAACTTATTTGTAAAATTTGAATCATGTATCCTATGATAATAAAATTTTGCAAGATGACCCTTACGTCCACAATGTGTATAAGTGTACACATGAGCATACCTAGTGTCATGTGTGTGAACATGAGAAGCATGTGTATGGCGTGTAAGGTGTGCATGCATGTGAGGAGCATATTTCTTACGAAACATGGATTCCAACCGTGTGTGGTTCATATCACATTGGCTCAAAGTGGAGCCCAAACAATCAACACTCTTCTTTAACACGGATATATCATTTTCAATAATAGAAGAAGAGGTGGAGCATGCAATAGATATACTAGAAGATGCGGCTACACTAGCATGGCAAAATGTGAAGACAAATTGATTGGTCGCTAATGTTGCATATTTAACACCACATTTCCATACTTATTTTAGAATAAAACTTTGCATTATCCTAATTAATTGCTTAATTTATTTGCAGGCCCATTCTTAAAGGAGATGAAGAGAAATGAGCCCAAAAGCCCACCAAAATTCTGAGTTAAATCAGAATAAATTCGCACTCAAGAAATCAGGGCAAAATCAAGAGGTTGAAAACCGGTTGAGAAGAATCCTCTCAGAATCGATCGGTTAAAGCCAAGAATCCAAGGCCATTTCGTCAGAATCCGGGACTCAAACTGACAAACCAACTCCAGATAAAGTCAGAGGGCGAAACCAAGCTGACCCACCAACAGGGTGTGGCCACCTGGCCATACCCTGGCCGTGGAAACGCGGTAAAAGCCGCGTTTTCGCGGCAATCTTGGGGAGTTAGGGGGAGCGTTTGCTCCCCGACCTCCTCGGGATCCTGGTTGTTGGGTTTTTGCCTATAAAAGGCCTGTACTTGAGCTGAAAATTCGACACGAATGCAGATTAGGATTTAGCCTAGTTTTTCATTTCTTAGTTTAGGTTTTTATTTTCTTTTTCATGTAATTTAATTTTCATTTATGTAATTCTGAGGAGATCAACTTTCATCGAAGAACAAGACTGAAGCTTGAGCTAAAAGTGACAATTGGTGTAAGGTTTTATTTCTTTTCTTCGATTGTTATGAAATCAAATCGATGCTATTTCCTTGTATGTTCTTTTTAGTTCTCTTCTTCTTTTCTATTTTACCTTTCTTTTTGGTACGACTGTCTTCCAAGTGAGTCTAAAAGCATCGAAAGAGCCTTGCCTTTGCGAGTGCCACCGATAGCTCATGACGATGGAATTGTGAGTCTCTCTGTATCATTTCATGCTTGCGTATCTTGATGATGTAATGTGGAAGAGACCAACACTCGACTCTTATGGGCTATGCGCTAATTGCCTCCAATTCAGGTAACATTGAAGCTAAGAACTCAAGGTAAGCTTTTGGTGAAAAGAAGGTAAATATTTGTTTTCTTTTCTTTTTCATTTCTTTAAATTAGATCACCACATCTTCCAACTCTTTCTTCTCCACTCACTCCATTTGTACATAGTCGCTTTTATTGTTTTCTGAATTTTCCACCTTCTTCATCTTCCATTTTCTTCTAACTTTAATATAACTTTCTTTTTCATTTTCTTAACTTAAAAACAGAGAAGAACCTTCGTTTTATTTTCTTAAAAGATTTCAATAAAGAACTGTAACGCTTCCGTCGCAAACCCTCCTTGTGGATCACGACCCGCATAGCCACTTACTATAACGGAAGAATTGAGCACTTGCACATCTTCTTTCTTAAGTTCTGTAATCTCGTATTTTTTTGTGCAGGTTTTGCCTCAATCAAATTTTGGCGCCGTTGCCGGGGAGGGTAACATGTTTTTTATTGAAATCTGAATTTTTTTTGAAAATTTTTTAGAACTAAACGAATTTTCTTCTCTGTTGCAGGTTACAGGGCAATCAAAGCAGGAAATTAATATTGCAGTGACATACAAGTGGCCTTGGGCCTCTGCTCTAGAAAGTAGAGACCAAGGGCCCTCTGAATTGCCGAGTTTCCACGGCAAAAGCCGCGGATCCGCGGCAAGGACGAGTTGACTACTAACAGGTTTTTGCAGGGCTGCTTGCTTTGCAAATTCTACTTCTCTGCAATTCTTTATTTCCTATATGCCATCACATAAGCCTGCTAAATAATCAACAGTAAAAAGTTTGTTGAAAAAGTTAAAAAAATTGATTAGATATTTGCATCTTAGGCACGTATCTTTTCAATTCCTTTACCTTACTATTGAAGAGTGCTGGAGCAAGGTATGTACGCATTGCATTTAGAATAGGACTATCTCTTGGTTGATTTATATCGCTTAGAGTGCATCTTATTTATCTTGTACACTTGTACTAATTGATTTTAAGGGCACCAACCCAATAACAAGATAAGGTGGGGATTTAATCACCCTTCCTTAGCCCAAAAATCAGAATCCAAGCACTCACTAACCCAAGCCTAACTTAAAATGAGTAGACGTTGGCCCTAGGGACATCTCGGACTCAATTAGGAGATTATCCTAAGGGGGAAAGGTGTTGGAACTTGACTCTTGCCAAATCAGTGTCTAGGAAAGGGATTAAAGGCCGAAAGCCCGAAGATTGGTGGTTATTTAATTAAGGAACGTCTTTGACGGAAAACCTCCCACCAATCTTGCCCTGACCTAGCTGATTAGCTTGTGGTCAAAGTCTACATTACACCTCCCGTGGACAGTCTAACCAGTTAGGAGTCGTCTAGGTCTAGGTCTACCCTAACTTAGGTTAGAATTTTTTCTTTCTTGTTTGTTTATTTGTTTGCTTTTCTTTCTTTTTTGTGTGTATTCTATTATGTGATATGGCTTATAATAATAATTTTTCAACTTTAATAATAATCCATATTACACACCGAGTTCATTTTCGGATATTACCAACCCGGCATATCATGACTTTAACCAACCTAGTGTGCCGGATTGGTCTTATCCGAATCAATATGACCCATGTTCCCCATCTAATAACTATAATGTCCATAATAATTTCAACTCTTCACCGAGTCAGTGGGGATTCACCTCCCCCGAGCATAATTATCAACCAACTTGTCCTCCTTCTCCACCTAGTCCACAATATTTTCAAGAGTCATACTCAGTTCCACCCGTCCAAAATAGGAAACCATCAATTTTGGAAATGAGTATGCGTGAGTCCAAACACAAATCTCAAAATATGATGGACTCACAATTTCACTACCACTTCCAAGACAATTCTTCATCTTTTCATCAAAACAATGAACCTATCAACTATGAAAAGATGTTTGAATCCATGACTCAGGCTCAAAATACTCGTAATAGTGACATAGATATGATGGTCGAATCTCTACGTTCTCACCGTTGGACCAGTTCTGATGTCACTAACCATTCTGTTAGAGCCGAAGAGTCATGTAGTTTTGGAAATCAAGATTCCATTTCAGAACAACCATTTGAACTTGCCCAAACTCCAAATTTTGAAAAAGATATTGATAGTTTAGCAAGTTTTCCTTTTCCTGAAATAGAACTTGAAAATGAATATGATCCTGAACCCCAACTTAGTGATTCAATTCTACTTCCGGATTCGATTATGACTCCGGTATATTCACCTGATTTCGATCTTTTCCCAGAGTCAATATTGGATCCTGTACCAATTCATAATGAAATTGAATCACCCATCTTTGAGGATCATATTGAACTTGACCAATTATACACTTTTGAAGATCCTATTGACAAATTGGCAAGTTCTCAATTTTTTGATATTGAACTCAATGAGATATGTGACCTAAATTCCCAAATCTGTGATCCAGTTTAACTTTCTGAATCAATATTGACTCCTGTTTTGTTACCAAACTTGAGTAATATTTTAGAGTCAGTTTTGATTCCTCAACCTATCATTCATGAACTTGAATCACCAACATTAAGTCACATTCCATTGTTAGAAAATAATTGTGGACTTGAGTTTCAATTTCTTGACTTGGACCCAATTCCTGAACTTATTTCGACTCCTGAACCTTTACTTGACTTAAGTTACCTTCCTGAGTCGGTATTAGTTCCAGTACTTCCTGAGTCCAAGTCAATCATTCTATCATTTCATACTCCTTTCTGGGACGAGGTGGTTGACAAATTTGACTCCGAAATCAATTATGGAATATGGAAATTAGATGGGGTTAAATACTTAATAAAAATCCTTTATGGACAAATCTTTTTAATGGGTTATATTAAAGATATTTCTGGTGGGTTCCTCCGAGACCCAAGAAAAGTCGATTGGGCCGCATTTCGTGGACCAATCAGACCACCACCGGAACCACCACCTTAAGGTAACCATTTTCCTTCCCTTTCTTCTTTTTCATGCATCTATGCATTAATTCATACATTGAGGACAATGCATGAGATAGGTGTGGGGGAGGGTCTAACATAACTTTTCTTTTTCTTTAAAATAAAAAATAAAAAAAAATTTAACATTTTTCTTTACTTTTAAAAACTTTTTGAAAAATAGAAACAATATTTTGACTTATTTTTGTAAGAAATTAAGTTAATTTTAAGGAATAGGAAAATCCAAATTAGGATTTCTTATACTGGGTCAAAATAAGATTATTTGTTTGATTTTTAGAGTTAGGAAGATAATTTGTCAAAGTAATTTAGTCTTGATCTTTACCTTAATGAAATATGCACACTTCATACACTTACACACTTAGGGTTCAAAAATAAAGATTCTTATGCCTTATAAAAAAAAAAAAAACAAGTCTAATTATTGACTAGCTAGGTGCTTTGGCCTAAGCAAGCCTTAGTATTTATGCGAAAGATGATTAGATAAGTTTGAAAAGAAAAATCCTCTGATTAAGCTGGGCATTTGTGCCTAATAAAGCATAAGTGTTCACGCCTAAAAGAGGTTCATATAATAAAATCCTTAGTTTTGTGGCCTTGTTTGCTCGAGTCCTTAAGTCCTAGGGGTGTCTTCTCACCTGGTGCCCTAAGACCGTCTGGTTTGGGAGTCATCGATTAAAAGCTCGTTACATGGGCAGATTAGAAAGCCTAAACTAAGGAATAATACCACCAAAAAATATATATGTATATAAATAAATAAGGCATAAGAGTTAGAGTTAATGAACCCTTAGTCAAAATTTTCACAGTCACAAGTGCATATGACTTAGGGTAAAGCAATAGACTAGATGAGAAGTACAATTTGACTCCTTACTTTGATTGATAACAAATTTTTGAATAGAGACTAAGTTTAGGAATGAAAAATTTGGTTTTCCTATAACTTATAGATTGCTTAGATCTTACAATCATATTTCAAATATTTTTCTCTTTCAAAATGCTTTTCGAAAATACGAACTCTTTATTTCTCTTTCTTTATGGATTTTGTGGGTGCAATCTGCTGAAAACCCTCACGAGACAAAACTCGTCCTCTAGGAGAAACCTAGAGGTTTAACGGCTTGTTGCACTTGCTCAGTGCAATCGCGCGACCTGCGAAAGTGGTCTAATAATCCTTAGTATAGTTTAGTTGTTTTGCTCGAGGACGAGCAAAAGATAGGTATGGGGGTGTGATTGGTCGCTAATGTTGCATATTTAACATCATATTTCCATACTTATTTTAGAATAAAACTTTGCATTGTCCTAATTAATTGCTTAATTTATTTGCAGGCCCATTCTTAAAAGAGATGAAGAGAAATGAGCCCAAAAGCCCACCAAAATTCTGAGTTAAATCAGAATAAATTCGCACTCAAGAAATCAGGGCAAAATCAAGAGGTTGAAAACCGGTTGAGAAGAATCCTCTCAGAATCGATCGGTTAAAGCCAAGAATCCAAGGCCATTTCGTCAGAATCCGGGACTCAAACTGACAAACCAACTCCAGATAAAGTCAGAGGGCGAAACCAAGCTGACCCACCAACAGGGTGTGGCCACCTGGCCACACCCTGGCCGCGGAAATGCAGCAAAAGCCGCGTTTCCGTGGCAATCTTGGGGAGTTAGGGGGAGCGTTTGCTCCCCCGACCTCCCCGGGATCCTGGTTGTTGGGTTTTTGCTTATAAAAGGCCTGTACTTGCGCTGAAAATTCGACACGAATGCAGATTAGAATTTAGCCTAGTTTTTCATTTATTAGTTTAGGTTTTTGTTTTTCTTTTTCATGTAATTTAATTTTCATTTATGTAATTCTGAGGAGATCAACTTTCATCGAAGAACAAGACTGAAGCTTGAGCTAAAAGTGACAATTGGTGTAAGGTTTTATTTCTTTTCTTCGATTGTTATGAAATCAAATCGATGCTATTTCCTTGTATGTTCTTTTTAGTTCTCTTCTTCTTTTCTATTTTACCTTTCTTTTTGGTACGACTGTCTTCCAAGTGAGTCTAAAAGCATCGAAAGAGCCTTGCCTTTGCGAGTGCCACCGATAGCTCATGACGATGGAATTGTGAGTCTCTCTGTATCATTTCATGCTTGCGTATCTTAATGATGTAATGTGGAAGAGATCAACACTCGACTCTTATGGGCTATGCGCTAATTGCCTCCAATTCAAGGTAACATTGAAGCTAAGAATTCAAGGTAAACTTTTGGTGAAAAGAAGGTAAATATTTGTTTTCTTTTCTTTTTCATTTCTGTAAATTAGATCACCACATCTTCCAACACTTTCTTCTCCACTCACTCCATTTGTACATAGTCGCTTTTATTGTTTTCTGAATTTTTCACCTTCTTCATCTTCCATTTTCTTCTAACTTTAATATGACTTTCTTTTTCTTTTTCTTAACTTAAAAAACAGAGAAAAACCTTCGTTTTATTTTCTTAAAAGATTTCAATAAAGAACTGTAACGCTTCCATCGCAAACCCTCCTTGTGGATCACGACCTGCATAGCCACTTGCTATAACGGAAGAATTGAGCACTTGCACATCTTCTTTCTTAAGTTCTGTAATCTCGTATTTTTTTGTGCAGGTTTTGCCTCAATCAAATTTTGGCGCCGTTGCCGGGGAGGGTAACATATTTTTTATTGAAATCTGAATTTTTTTTGAAAATTTTTTAGAACTAAACGAATTTTCTTCTCTGTTGCAGGTTACAGGGCAATCAAAGCAGGAAATTAATATTGCAGTGACATACAAGTGGCCTTGGGCCTCTGCTCTAGAAAGCAGAGACCAAGGGCCCTCTGAATTGCCGCGTTTCCACGGCAAAAGCCGCGGATCCGCGGTAAGGACGAGTTGACTACTAACAGGTTTTTGCAGGGCTGCTTGCTTTGCAAATTCTACTTCTCTGCAATTCTTTATTTCCTATATGCCATCACATAAGCCTGCTAAATAATCAACAGTAAAAAGTTTGTTGAAAAAGTTAAAAAAATTGATTAGATATTTGCATCTTAGGCACGTGTCTTTTCAATTCCTTTACCTTACGGTTGAAGAGTGCTGGAGCAAGGTATGTACGCATTGCATTTAGAATAGGACTATCTCTTGGTTGATTTATATCGCTTAGAGTGCATCTTATTTATCTTGTACACTTGTACTAATTGATTTTAAGGGCACCAACCCAATAACAAGATAAGGTGGGGATTTAATCACCCTTCCTTAGCCCAAAAATCAGAATCCAGGCACTCACTAACCCAAGCCTAACTTAAAATGAGTAGACATTGGCCCTAGGGACATCTCGGACTCAATTAGGAGATTATCCTAAGGGGGAAAGGTGTTGGAACTTGACTCTTGCCAAATCAGTGTCTAGGAAAGGGATTAAAGGCCGAAAGCCCGAAGATTGGTGGTTATGTAATTAAGGAACGTCTTTGACGGAAAACCTCCCACCAATCTTGCCTGACCTGGCTGATTAGCTTGTGGTCAAAGTCTACATTACACCTCCCGTGGACAGTCTAACCAGTTAGGAGTCGTCTAGGTCTAGGTCTACCCTAACTTAGGTTAGAATTTTTTCTTTCTTGTTTGTTTATTTGTTTGCTTTTCTTTCTTTTTTGTGTGTATTCTATTGTGTGATATGGCTTATAATAATAATTTTTTCAACTTTAATAATAATCCATATTACACACCGAGTTCATTTTCGGATATTACCAACCCGGCATATCATGACTTTAACCAACCTAGTGTGCCGGATTGGTCTTATCCGAATCAATATGACCCATGTCCCCCATCTAATAACTATAATGTCCATAATAATTTCAACTCTTCACCGAGTCAGTGGGGATTCACCTCCCCCGAGCATAATTATCAACCAACTTGTCCTCCTTCTCCACCTAGTCCATAATATTTTCAAGAGTCATACTCAGTTCCACCCGTCCAAAATAGGAAACCATCAATTTTGGAAATGAGTATGCGTGAGTCCAAACACAAATCCCAAAATATGATGGACTCACAATTTCACTACCACTTCCAAGACAATTCTTCATCTTTTCATCAAAACAATGAACCTATCAACTATGAAAGATGCTTGAATCAATGACTCAGGCTCAAAACACTCGTAATCGTGACATAGATATGATGGTCGAATCTCTACGTTCTCACCGTTGGACCAGTTCTGATGTCACTAACCATTCTGTTAGAGCCGAAGAGTCATGTAGTTTTGGAAATCAAGATTCCATTTCAGAACAACCATTTGAACTTGCCCAAACTCCAAATTTTGAAAAAGATATTGATAGTTTAGCAAGTTTTCCTTTTCCTGAAATAGAACTTGAAAATGAATATGATCCTGAATCCCAACTTAGTGATTCAATTCTACTTCCTGATTCTATTATGACTCCGGTATATTCACCTGATTTCGATCTTTTCCCGGAGTCAATATTTGATCCTGTACCAATTCATAATGAAATTGAATCACCCATCTTTGAGGATCATATTGAACTTGACCAATTATACACTTTTGAAGATCCTATTGACAAATTGGCAAGTTCTCAATTTTTTGATATTGAACTCAATGAGATATGTGACCTAAATTCTCAAATCTGTGATCCAGTTCAACTTTCTGAATCAATATTGACTCCTATTTTGTTACCAAACTTGAGTAATATTTTAGAGTCAGTTTTAATTCCTCAACCTATCATTCATGAACTTGAATCACCAACATTAAGTCACATTCCATTGTTAGAAAATAATTGTGGACTTGAGTTTCAATTTCTTGACTTGGACCCAATTCCTGAACTTATTTCGACTCCTGAACCTTTACTTGACTTAAGTTACCTTCCTGAGTCGGTATTAGTTCCTGTACTTCCAGAGTCCAAGTCAATCATTCTATCATTTCATACTCCTTTCTGGGACGAGGTGGTTGACAAATTTGACTCCGAAATCAATTATGGAATATGAAAATTAGATGGGTTAAATACTTAATAAAAATCCTTTATGGACAAATCTTTTTAATGGGTTATATTAAAGATATTTCTGGTGGGTTCCTCCGAGACCCAAGAAAAGTCGATTGGGCCGCATTTCGTGGACCAATCAGACCACCACCGGAACCACCACCTTAAGGTAACCATTTTCCTTCCCTTTCTTCTTTTTCATGCATCTATGCATTAATTCATACATTGAAGACAATGCATGAGATAGGTGTGGGGGAGGGTCTAACATAACTTTTCTTTTTCTTTAAAATAAAAAAAAATTTAACATTTTTCTTTACTTTTAAAAACTTTTTGAAAAATAGAAACAATATTTTGACTTATTTTTGTAAGAAATTAAGTTAATTTTAAGGAATAGGAAAATCCAAATTAGGATTTCTTATACTTGGTCAAAATAAGATTATTTGTTTGATTTTTAGAGTTAGGAAGATAATTTGTCAAAGTAATTTAGTCTTGATCTTTACCTTAATGAAATATGCACACTTCATACACTTACACACTTAGGGTTCAAAACAGAGATTCTTATGCCTTATAAAAAAAAAAAAAAAACAAGTCTAATTATTGACTAGCTAGGTGCTTTCGCCTAAGCAAGCCTTAGTATTTATGCGAAAGATGATTAGATAAGTTTGAAAAGAAAAATCCTCTGATTAAGCTGGGCATTTGTGCCTAATAAAGCATAAGTGTTCACGCCTAAAAGAGGTTCATATAATAAAATCCTTAGTTTTGTGGCCTTGTTTGCTCGAGTCCTTAAGTCCTAGGGGTGTCTTCTCACCTGGTGCCCTAAGACCGTCTGGTTTGGGAGTCATCGATTAAAGGCTCGTTACATGGGCAGATTAGAAAGCCTAAACTAAGGAATAATACCACAAAAAATATATATGTATATAAATAAATAAGGCATAAGAGTTAGAGTTAATGAACCCTTAGTCAAAATTTTCACAGTCACAAGTGCATATGACTTAGGGTAAAGTAATAGACTAGATGAGAAGTACAATTTGACTCCTTACTTTGATTGATAACAAATTTTTGAATAGAGACTAAGTTTAGGAATGAAAAATTCGGTTTTCCTATAACTTATAGATTGCTTAGATCTTACAATCATATTTCAAATATTTTTCTCTTTCAAAATGTTTTTCGAAAATACTAACTCTTTATTTCTCTTTCTTTATGGATTTTGTGGGTGCAATCCGCTGAAAACCCTCACGAGACAAAACTCGTCCTCTAGGGGAAACCTAGAGGTTTAACGGCTTGTTGCACTTGCTCAGTGCAATCGCGCGACCTGCGAAAGTGGTCTAATAATCCTTAGTATAGTTTAGTTGTTTTGCTCGAGGACGAGCAAAAGATAGGTATGGGGGCGTGATTGGTCGCTAATGTTGCATATTTAACATCATATTTCCATACTTATTTTAGAATAAAACTTTGCATTGTCCTAATTAATTGCTTAATTTATTTGCAGGCCCATTCTTAAAGGAGATGAAGAGAAATGAGCCCAAAAGCTCACCAAAATTCTGAGTTAAATCAGAATAAATTCGCACTTAAGAAATCAGGGCAAAATCAAGAGGTTGAAAACTGGTTGAGAAGAATCCTCTCAGAATCGATCGGTTAAAGCCAAGAATCCAAGGCCATTTCGTCAGAATCCGGGACTCAAACTGACAAACCAACTCCAGATAAAGTCAGAGGGCGAAACCAAGCTGACCCACCAACAGGGTGTGGCCACCTGGCCACACCCTGGCCGCGAAAACGCGGCAAAAGCCGCGTTTTCGCGGCAATCTTGGGGAGTTAGGGGGAGCGTTTGCTCCCCCGACCTCCCCGGGATCCTGGTTGTTGGGTTTTTGCCTATAAAAGGCTTGTACTTGCGCTGAAAATTCGACACGAATGCAGATTAGGATTTAGCCTAGTTTTTCATTTCTTAGTTTAGGTTTTTGTTTTTCTTTTTCATGTAATTTAGTTTTCATTTATGTAATTCTGAGGAGATCAACTTTCATCGAAGAACAAGACTGAAGCTTGAGCTAAAAGTGACAATTGGTGTAAGGTTTTATTTCTTTTCTTCGATTGTTATGAAATCAAATCGATGCTATTTTCTTGTATGTTCTTTTTAGTTATCTTCTTCTTTTCTATTTTACCTTTCTTTTTGGTACGACTGTCTTCCAAGTGAGTCTAAAAGCATCGAAAGAGCCTTGCCTTTGCGAGTGCCACCGATAGCTCATGACGATGGAATTGTGAGTCTCTCTGTATCATTTCATGCTTGCGTATCTTGATGATGTAATGTGGAAGAGACCAACACTCGACTCTTATAGGCTATGCGCTAATTGCCTCCAATTCAAGGTAACATTGAAGCTAAGAACTCAAGGTAAGCTTTTGGTGAAAAGAAGGTAAATATTTGTTTTCTTTTCTTTTTCATTTCTGTAAATTAGATCACCACATCTTCCAACTCTTTCTTCTCCACTCACTCCATTTGTACATAGTTGCTTTTATTGTTTTCTGAATTTTCCACCTTCTTCATCTTCCATTTTCTTCTAACTTTAATATAGCTTTCTTTTTCATTTTCTTAACTTAAAAACAGAGAAGAACCTTCGTTTTATTTTCTTAAAAGATTTCAATAAAGAACTGTAACGCTTCCATCGCAAACCCTCCTTGTAAATCACGACCCGCATAGCCACTTGTTATAGCGGAAGAATTGAGCACTTGCACATCTTCTTTCTTAAGTTCTGTAATCTCGTATTTTTTTGTGCAGGTTTTGCCTCTATCACAAATCATTTTTTAAAGATTTATTTTCATTAGAAATTAAATATAATTCCTTTGAAAAGGAAATAATTTTATTTTTCAAAGATTTATTTTCTTTTAACACAAAATCAAGTTTTGAAGATAGAACTTCATTTTTCTTAAAAACATTTTCATAATCATTTTTATTTTTCAAAATTTCATTTTCTTTTAATGCAAGTGCAAGTTGGGATTTCAAAGAGTCCCTCTCATTTGAAATCTCATCCCTCTCTTGCAAAATAACATCAAGTTTAGAAGACAAATTTTTATTTTCTTCATTTAAAGCAAAGCTTTTCTTTATTAAGAGTTGGTATTTTTCTAATAGTTTTTTGTAAAACACCTAGAGGGGGGGTGAATAGGTGTAAATGCTAATCTAAAAACTCTTTAAACAAGATATGAATATATGATGCAACGATCGCCCAAAACATGACTAGAAGCCGAATACCCGGTGAAGGGCTCTGAACTCCTTCCTCGTGATTCCTCTAGATAAGAGTTTGAGGTGCGTATTGCAATCTTGTTGTATGAGTATTTATCGACAATATAGCAAGAATTGAAATGAATGCAATGATGAAGTGCACACAAGATATATCACAATGAATAAAAATAATATCACAAGCTAGAGAAGAAGAGCAATAGAGAGCAATAAGGAAAACAATCGCAAACACAAAGTATTTATTTCGAGGTTCGAGCCACTGCTCTACTCCTCGCCTTCACCGCCGTGAAGGGTTTTCACTATATCCACCGAGGAACGATTACAAGGTCTGCCGAAGACCGGAGTACCGAAGACCGGAGTACCGAACTCCACCAATTACAATCCTCCACCGAAGAGGGATCACAATACAAGAAGAACAAGTAACCAAGTGATCAACAAAAAGATCACAAACTTCTCTTTACAACTTCCTTATAGAATGAGGAGGGTTTTGGCTCAAGAAGTGTAGTGAGAAAAACAATTCAGTTGTAAATGAAAATTGCTTAAAAACACAACTGAAAAACAATAGCCAAGAATGCACTAGAAAATTGAGAGCTTTTGAAACTTTTTCTTTCTTTTGAAAATTTAAAAACTAGGTATATTTCTTGTGTTTTTTCAAGAGACCAATTCCCTCTATTTATAGGGAAGGAGGGGATTAAAACATGATTTAATTAAGTTTATTTGGTCTAAAATAGTCCCCAAATTTTCAGAATTATCTGCCACACAAAAGCAACCAAAACAGAAAAACATCAAAGAGGAAAGAGTCGTTGGGCGCTGCAGACGGCTGTCGGTCGACCGGCCCGGTCGATCGACAGTCCAATTGGTAACTAGCCGTTGGACTCGGTCGACCGGCCGGTCGACCGAACGCCAAGGGGAAATTTCATTTTGAACTGTCGGTCGACCGACCCGGTCGACCGGCCAAAAAATAGAGAGCAAGCTGCTTTCAGTTGGTCGACCAGTCGGTCGATCGACAGACGTGCACAAAACGTCCACGCCCTGGACACAAGGCACGGTCGACCGGTCGGTCAACCGGCCAAGCTTGGAATGGATCCGGTCGACCGGCCCGGTCGACCGCCAGGCCTGAAACAGATTTTCATATGGGAATTTTGTTGAACTTTGGAAAATTTTTAAAATAATTTTGTGAGGATATGTGACTAAGTATCATGCAATAAAAGTAGATATACATGATATAAACAAGATATAAAATTTATAAAATTTTGAGTCATGTATAGTTATCAAGGCATGAACTTAAATCAAATACCGAAAATAAAAACTGTATTTTGAAAAGTGTGTGTGTACTTGAGCCAACTTGGCACAACCTCATTCTTTAACAAACTAATTCTTACATAGGTTCTAGGTGACTACAAAGTCTTCAAGTGGGCTGCTCCATGTGAACTTGAATAGCTTGATATTTGGAACCCGAAATGAGCCGACTTTAGTCAAACCAACCTTCCTTTAGGGAAGAACACTTCATAAATCCTTAGAACCCTGAAACACACTTAAACATTAAACATGAATAGTACACATAACTATATATGTTTTGTAATCATCAAAACTCAGTCAAACAGGTGATTGTAACCTTGGGCCAATAATCTCCCCCTTTTTGATGATGACAAAACATATAAGTTATTTTAAAAATATGGGAAAAGAGCTTGGAAGCTCCCCCTCAAATTATGCTATGTATAAAAGAATGGCTATGTATATATATACATAAAAGATAGAAATACATACAAAACATAATGCACAAAAGTTCTTAACACAAACAAAACTCAAAAATCAAAATGCATCATAACTTTTTCTCCCCCTTTTTGTCATACATCAAAAGGGTAAACATAAAAATTTTCAAGATTCTATAACACAAATATTCAATTCACCACAAATAAATGAAAATCTATCATAGTCTAGTGGTTTTGAAAAAATATCGGCAAGTTGAAAATCGGTAGAAACATAATCAATATCAATATCACCTTTCTCATAATGATCTCTAAGAAAGTGATACCGAATGTCAATGTGCTTAGTCTTACTACGTTGATTTGCATTTGTAGTCATATGAATAATACTAGTATTATCACAAAATATTTTAATATGATCAAAATGCAAGTCATAGTCAAGGAGAGTATGTTTCATCCAAAGAACTTGTGCACAATAATCTCCGGCTGCAACATACTCTGTCTCGACGGTTGAAAGGGCTACCGAATTTTGCTATTTGGAAGACCAAGAAACAAGATAATTACCAAGAAATTGACATGTTCCACTTGTACTTTTCCTATCTACCCTACAACCCGCATAGTCGGCATCCGAATAACTCGTCATTGAAAATTGTCCGGTCTTCGGATACCACAAACCCATTTCAATTGTGCCCTTAAGGTATCTAATAATGCGTTTTACCGCAACTAAATGGGTCTCTTTAGGACACGATTGAAATCGAGCACAAAGACATACACAAAACATAATATCTGGCCTACTAGCCGTCAAATACAATAAACTACCAATCATGCTACGATAAAGCTTAATGTCTACACTTATACCTTGTTCATCCTTGTCAAGCTTTGTGGTTGTTGCCATGGGAGTTTTGCTTGTTCTAGCTCCGTCAAGCCCGAATCTCTTGATAAGTTCCTTTGTGTACTTGGATTGATTGATGAAGATCCCATCCTTCTTTTGCTTGATTTGGAGACCAAGGAAATAGTTGAGCTCACCCATCATAGACTTCTCGAATTCTTCCTTCATGCATGATTCAAAAACTTGGCAAAGGGTTTCATTAGTAGAACCAAATATGATATCATCCACATAAATTTGAACAATAAGAATATCATTTTCAACATGTTTTATCTATTTTTTCTTTCTTAAAACCATTTGAAATTAGAAATGAAGAAAGCCTTTCATACCAAGCCCTAGAGGCTTGCTTTAAACCATAAAGAGCTTTGTCAAGTTTAAAAATAAAATCCAGATGTGTAGGATCAACAAACCCGGGGGTTGTTCAACATACACCTCCTCTTCAATAAAACAATTTAAGAAAGCACTTTTTACATCCATTTGAAAAAGCTTAAAATCTTTATAAGATGCAAATGCAAGTGTCATCCGTATGGCTTCAAGCAGTGCTACGGGTGCAAAGGTTTCTTCAAAATCGATCCCTTCGATTTGAGTGTAACCTTGGGCAACTAACCTAGCTTTATTCCTAATGACATTTTCTGACTATCCAACTTGTTTTTAAAGATCTACTTAGTACCAATTGTTGGTCTATCGTGGGGCCTAGGAACAAGATGCCAAACTTGGTTGCGCTCGAATTGATTGAGCTCCTCTTGCATGGCTAGCAACCAATATGAGTCGGCCTCGGCTTCGATGATATTCTTGGGTTCAAAATGAGAAATAAAAGCATAGTGTCCACATAAATCATAAAGTTTAGAACGAGTAGTTACTTCTTTAGATACTTCACCTAAAATGAGATCCTTGGGATGATGTGGATTGTATCTCCAATCTTTTGGAAGAGGTTGAAGAGGCTCCACGTCAACTTCTTGATTGTCGTTTCCTTGAGCCTCATTGCCTTGAACTTCATTTCCTCCATCATCCTTAGGCATGTCTTTAATAGTAGGTGAGTCCTTCAAAGTAACTCTCTCCATGCCTTCATGTAAAGAATCTATTTCTACAACATTCTTAACAAACACATTAGATTCTTCAAACTTTACATGAATAGACTCTTCAATAGTTAAAGATGACTTATTGAAAACTCTATAAGCTTTACTAGTATTAGATTATCCAACAAAAATGGCTTCATAACACTTTGCATCAAATTTTCCTAAATTGTCTTTTGTATTTAAAACAAAGCATTTACATCCAAAAACTTTAAAGTAGGAAACATTTGGCTTTCTAAAAAAAAAGATTTCAAAAGATATTTTTGAAGAATTTTTGCATAAGAAAACTCTATTTGATATATAGCAAGATGTATTTACGGCCTCGGCCCATAAATAATGAGGGAGACCATATTCATTAATCATTATCCTAGCCATCTCTTGTAATGTTCGATTTTTCCTCTAAAGGACTCCATTTTGTTATGGAGTTCTAGGACAAGATAGTTCATACTTAATTCCATGTTCTTCACAAAAAATGGTAAAGGGTAGGTTATTGAATTCACCTCCTCTATCACTTCTTATTCTTAAAATAGAAGAATCTTTTCCTTTTCAACTCTTTTCTTAAAGGCTTGAAAATATGAAAAGGCTTGATTTTTGTGCTCTAAAAAGAAAACCCAAGTAAAACGCGAAAAATCACCAACTAAAACAAATGCAAAACGATTTCCACTTAGACTTTTGGTTTGAGTAGGACCAAACAAATCCATATGGATCAACTCCAAGGGACGTGATGTCATGATATCCTTGATTGACTTGAAAGAGGACTTGGTTTGTTTCCTAAGTTGGCACGCGTCGCAAACACGGTCCTTTTCAAAGTTCAATTAAGGAATATCTTTCACCATTTCCTTGTTGTTTAGCCTAGATAGATGGTCAAAAGAAATGTGGCCTAATCTTCTATGCCACAACCAAGAGTCATCATTGAGGGCTTTCAAACAAGTAGCATTGCAAGACATATTAGACATATCTATCATGTAAACATTGCATTCACGAAAACCGGAAAATATACATATATTAGATTGTCTGTCAATAACTCTACAAGCTACATTATCAAAAACAACATCAAAACCTTTGTCACAAAGTTTACTAATTTTTAAGAGGTTATGCTTGAGGCCATCAACTAAAACAACATTTTTAATTAAAGGGGATGTACCAAGTTTAACATTACCAATACCGATGATTTTTCCCTTGGCATCATCTCCGAAGGTGACGGTGCCACCTTCATGGTATCTTGATAGGGTTGCAAAGTTGTTGATATCCCAAGTCATGTGCCTTGAGCAATCACTATCAAGATACTACAATCCTTTACGTCGTTGGGACTTGAAAAGTACCTACATTATTTAACAAATTCATTGACTTTGGTACCCAAATTTTCTTGCGTCCTTGAAAGTTAGTATTTCGAACCCAAACATTATGATGAGATGCATTAAGTCTATCATAGCAATACTTAACTAAGTGACCTTTACGGTCACAATATGTGCATGAAAATACTTTCCCATACATGAATGCATGATGTGTGTGTGGAGTGTGAGCATGTTTGGGGTGTTTGACATGATGTAAAGGTTATGATTTATGAGCATGATCATGAATAGCATGTGATTATTTCTTAGGGACTTGTTTCTTAGGAAACATAGCCTCAAGTCTATTCTTATCAAATTCACATTTTTTCAAAACTACTCCTAATGAATCAATTTTCTCTTTTAGCATGGAAATTTCATTTTTATCAACTTGTGGAAACTTACCTTTGCAAGACATCTTATAGTTGTCAAAATCCTTTTGTGTAGAAACAAGAGTAGAAAGTAATTCATCCTTTTCTTTAGTAAGAGTGAAAACTTGGTGATTTAGAGATTCATTTTCCCTTTTCATTTTCAAGTATTTCTTTTTAAGAAAATCATAGTTATGTGAGAGTTCTTCAAAAGCTTCTCCTAGTTCATCCATGGAAAGCTCACAATCAAAAGAAGTGTTAGGAGTTACCTTGCTTGTACTTTCATTTGTCATGAAGCACATGTTGGCGGTGTCAACTTCCTCCTCGGATTCACTCTCGGAATCCCAAGTAGCTTTTAGTGCTTTCTTTCTATAAGGCTTCTTAGAGGTGGAGGGCTTGACTTTATCCGAGCATTCCGCAACAATATGGCCCGGTCTTTGGCAATTGAAACAAATAATTTTCTTCTCTTTTTTGCCTTGCCACCTCTTTTTGTTTTGGAACTTAGCCTTGTTATACATTCTCCGAACGTTCTTAACAAGAAGTGAAAGCTCCTCATCATCTTCTTCTTCATTGTCTTCGTCGGAGTAAGTGGAATGGCTCTTGAGGCAATAGTCTTCTTCTTGGAGGGAGCCATTTCTTCTCTTGCTTTCCTCTCCATCTCGTGGGTTTTGAGGTTCCTAATGAGACCTATAAGCTCCATCTCTTCCTTATCATTAAGTTCTTTCAAGTAGTGGCTTTGACTTCCCAAGATGGAGGGGGAGCCCATATGATCTTCCTTACTCGTTGGTCGTTGTCAATGACGTCACCTAGAGAAGAAAGTCTATTAGTAATCTTTGTAAATCTTGTAACCATATCATCTATGGTTTCATTTTCTTGCATAGAAAATTTTCATATTAGGACCGAAGAAGGTCTATCTTAGCCCTCTTAACTTGTGAGGTCCCTTCATGTGTGACAAGCAAGTGAGACCAAATTTCATATGCGGATTTACATGAATAACTCTAGAGATATCATCATCATTAAGTGTTTGAAGCAATTCATAGTGTGCCCTAGCATTATCATAAAATTCTTTAGTCTCAATATCAGTCCAAGTGGCCTCATCACCGGTGGGTGCACTAAATTGTTTGGTCACCGTCTTTGCAACCCGGCTACCTAAGGATTGCAAAAATATGGTCATCTTAACTTTCATATGGGAAAGTTAAGGCCATCAAACTTTGGTAGGGTCTTAATTCCTTCGGCCATTTTTACTAAGTGAATGAGTATGAAATGAGTATGAAAAATGAATAAAAAGATTAGCAATTAAAGGATCTCTCTAAAGTTGTTAAGCCAAGAGCCTAGAGATCAATGCTCTGATACCAATTGTAAAACACCTAGAGGGGGGTGAATAGGTGTAGATGCTAATCTAAAAACTCTTTAAATAAGATATGAATATATGATGCAACGATTGCCCAAAACAAGACTAGAAGCCGGATACCCGGTGAAGGGCTCTGAACTCCTTCCTCGTGATTCCTCTAGATAAGAGTTTGAGGTGCATATTGCAATCTTGTTATATGAGTATTGATCGACAATATAGCAAGAATTAAAATGAATGCAATGATGAAGTAAACACAAGATATATCTCAATGAATAAAAGCAATATCACAAGCTAGAGAAGAAGAGCAATAGAGAGCAATAAGGAAAACAATCGTAAATACAAAGTATTTGTTTCGAGGTTCGAGCCACCGCTCTACTCCCCGCCTTCACCCGCCGTGAAGGGTTTCCACTATATCCACCGAGGAACGATTACAAGGTCT
>JAVJIF010024254.1:0-51400 GCA_038442645.1 Agave tequilana
TGTCAGACTGAGTCATATGAACCTCTTCCTGACCATCATGGAGAACAACGGCCTTCAACTTGAGCTTGTCACGATCACAAGCTTGAGATTTATGCTTCTTTCCCCACAAGCGTGGTTTCACCTTGGTTCCAATAGCTGCAAGCACCTCGACATCCTCAGCAATGTCTTCAACCTGTTCAGCATCATCCTTGGTTTGATGATCTCCACTCGGTGTCACATCCGGTGAAGTCTCCTCTAATGCCGAACCAACTGGAGATGATGGAGTAGCATCAACCTCCACCCGCTGCGATACTTCCTTAGTCTCCGTCCTCTCCACCTGCTGAGAGACGGTGAACTTCAACACTGAACTCTCTCCAAATGTGACATGCCTGCTCATCACGATCTTCTTGTCTTCGGGGTCCCACACCTGTAGTTGTTCCTCTTGACCCCAAATAGACAAACCTCTTTGCTCGCGGATTCACCTTGTCATTCTTGGCACTGAAGTAGGTCGGACTTCCAAATTCCCGCAGCAGACAATAATCTTGAGCAGCTTCCCCAGACCAAATTTCCAATGGAGCTTTACCTCCTATCGCAGTCGATTTATTCATGAGATGGCTAGCATACACAGTCGCCTCAGCCCAAAGCGACTTGTCCAATCCTGCATTAGACAACAACCTCCGAACCTCCTCCAGCAAGGAACGGATTACTTCTTTAGCCAACCCATATGTACCTGTCGTGAAGTGAGTAACAATTCCGGTGTTCTAGCCAAATCGTAGGAATTGGTTCATGTCCTTTCCAACATTACCAATCTTCAGCTCCTTTATCTTCCTACCTATCTGCCTCTCCATTCTTCCTTTCCACTTCACCAATATATCTAGGGCTTCACTACTTTGTCTCATTGGATATATTCAATAATGTCTAGATACATTATCAATGAAAGAGACAAAGTACCTGTGACCTCCAAGCGATGCCGTCTTAGCAGGTCCCCAAAATTCACACGTGAACACAATCAAGAAGACCTTCATTGCGGTGAGTACTGGTGCTAAATCTCACCTTCTTCTCGTCCAGAACGTTGTGTTCACCTCCCAACTTGCAGGTAGCAGCACCTTCCAGCAATTCCAACTTTGCAGGAGCTTGCAAAGACTTTTCTTCTTCCTGTCCGACCTTTCCCTGCCAGACCTCCGGGCAACCATCATCTGAGGAACTGGAAGTCTCCACCTGACCTGTCACCGTACTACCCTTCAAGTAGTAGAGATTATCTCGGTGGACGCCCTTCAACATCACCATCGAGCCCTTGATCATCTTGAGATTGCCATCTCGAACAGATATCACCATGCCCGATGCTTCCAAAGCTCCAATAGAAATGAGATTTCTCTTCAACTGAGGTATATACCTCACTCCCTTCAGCTCCCTTACCATCCCATCAAACATCCTGATTCGAATTGTACCTACACCCTCCATGCTACATGGGTGATCATCGCCCATAACGACCGAACACCCCTCCAGCTTCTCAAAGCTAGAAAACCAACCCCGATTAGGGCACGCATGGTATGTTGTACCTGTATCCAAAATCCACTCATCTTCCCATGAGTAACCAACGATGGGAGTAATGACTGAAAACGAAAAACCTGACGAGTCCGAATCTGATCCATCTGCCTGTGAACTACTCCTCTGAGTATTCGTCACCTTTGCAAGATTTGCTTCAGCCTTTGACTCCTTCTTCTTCCCTTTGAACTTCGGACAGTCCACCTTCCAGTGTCCTATTTCTCTACAGAAGGCACACTGGTACTTCCTCAGATCTCTATAACCCGACCTGGACTTTGATCTTCCTCTTTCTTCACTGCCCTTCCTAGATGAACCCCTGCCTCTTACTTCCAGTGCCTCCGCCGATGAGCTTGACTGAGAAGGATGTTTCTCCTTTCTCCTCGTCTCATAACTTGTCAGTGCAGACGGCACATCATGGTAGTCCAGAGTCTGCCTACCATTGATAAAGGTCAGAGTGAATGTCTCATACTCCTCCTCCGGGAGTGAGTTCAGGAAGATGATCGCCTTATCTTCCTCATCTACCATGACATCCACGTTCACCAAATCTGTAAGAAGCTTTGTGTATCGTTGATGTGCTCATTCATTGTGCTCCCCTTCTTCATCTGAAATCGGTACAGCTTACTCTTAAGCTGCAATCTTGACTCGACACTCTTCGTCAGATATTTCTTCTCAAGGGTTTCCCACAGATGCTTCGCCGACGTCTCATGTTGCGCAAGATATTTTATGTCTTGCGTTAAACATGAACGAATCAACTCACACGCAGACCTGTTCATCTTTGCCCACTCTTCATCAGTGGTCGTGTTTCTCTTCTTCTCCAGAAGGAGAGTATCCTCGAGGTTCGATGCATTCAGGGCATCCATAACCTCACATCTCCACATCCCGAAATTATTTGTGCCATTAAACTTCACCACGTCAATCCTTGGATGAGGATTCATGGTCTTAAACCGAAGCAATTTCTTCTGCCATCTAGATTACTTGATCCTCTATCTATGCGGAAAAACAACCAACTGGAAATAGATCACTACTTCGATAAAAATTTGATTTTTACCTTTTCCCTGAAACCCTAAATTGAGTTTCTCACCGGATCTATTCCACCAACGATTCCTTGAGCACTCCTACGTCCTTCCGAGATCGACACACAATCCCACGAACACAACTACCTCTGATCTGAGATCGACACACGATCTCCACCGAATCAGATCCCGAAGCCCTCCGAATCTCCAGAAAAATCCCAAGCGAAACCTGGGAGGCTCTGATACCACTTGTTGTGCACCGACAACAACCAGAAGAGGAATCCTTGAATCTCCCAAGCACGAAGAATAATTCCCAAAACAGCACAAATATCAACCACCAGAGAAAGAACACGCAAACAACGATTTAACGAGGTTCGGCCTCAATGCCTACGTCCTCGGGGCAATGAAAGAGAGATTTTAATTGATTTGGAAAATCGATTACAAACTTACAGCTCCTCTGATCTCAAGAGAGCTCCAGATTTCCCAACATACAACAAAACCCTAGAATTCCCATATTTATACAAACAGGTTTCTAAATCAGCAATCGCAGCCCGCACCCGCTTGTCGGTCGACCGGGCGGTCGACCGACCCCTTCCACCAGTCGACCGGTCGGTCGACCGGGCGCCCAACAGAGAGTTGGGTACTTTCAGTCAGTCGACCGGGCGGTCGACCGAGCTCCATCCTTGTGCACGTTGTGCACGTCGGTCGACCGGGCCGGTCGACTGATCTCCTGTTACTGCAGGCGGTCGACCGGGCCGGTCGACCGATCTCCTGCTGCTTCTGCTGTTAACTTGTTTTGCTGCTGCTGCTTCCTTCGTCTTTCGTCGACGACTTCCTCGACGATCCCTCGACGATCCTTGTCGACTTCCTTGACAATATCCTCTCTCTTTCCAACATTTTCTTCATGTAATGCATGTATGTAGGGGAGTTCCTAATAGTCTCTCCTCTTCATGGATTCATATCGCATATACATTTATCTTGTTTTTTCTTCACCCCTTTGTTGGTGAGTGACAAAAGGGAGAGAATGATTTGAGAGAGTTTATATATGCATATGTTTTGATTTTGATATCTAGAGCTTGTATGCACATCCATTCTATTGGTTTGCTTATTGGTATCAAGGGCTTATATTGGTTCATTGATAGCAAGAGCTCATATTGCATGTTCATTTATATTCATTTGATATTATAATTTCTATTGGTATTGCATATTTTCAAATTGTTCAATTGGTATCAAGAGCATTGGTATCAAGAGCTTACATTGCATACTCATTTGAAATTGGTATCAAGATTTTGCATACACATTTGGTACCTAGAGCTAACCTTGCATATCTATATGATTATTATGTTTGGTATCATGCGCTTTTATTGAATATCTATATGTTTTATTGCTATGCATGAGTTAAGAGAGAGCTTCTATGAAGCTTATCTTTAATCCATGCATATATAACCTCATAAGTTTTGTCATCATAAAAAAAAAAGAGATTGTTGGCCCGAAAGCTTTTCACCTTAGTTTTGATGATGACTAACTTATGAAGTTATACTTCTAATGATCTTGTATTTATTAAGTTTCAGATATAAGTCAAAATCATTATTGGTGTTTAGCTTCAACAAAGACGTGAAGTCAAGATTCGAAGCTAGTACGTGTTGATTCAAGAGATCGCGCTTCAAGATCGCATCAAGTACTCTAAGAGGAGTCAAGCTCTTTGGATCTAGTTTGGATCGAGTCGTCTTGAAGAAGAAGATCGATAAGAAGACTTTGGTCTACGTTTGTTTAGTTTAGATCTTGTGTAAGGATAGTTTAATTTTAAAGTTACTCAAGTTCACACACACAAGTTTTTAGTTTTGATTTTTGGTTTAACCGTTTTAGTTTCAAAAGTTTATGTTTACTTGGTTTACACAAAACTCATAGAATCAAGTTTCAAGTTTTGTATTTTGGCTTTTCAAGTATGCATCTTTTAGTTTCATGAATAGATTTCATCAAAAGAAGTTTTACATGGTATATATGTATATTGGATTTCATCCACATGCATTGATGATTCAATATGTTTAGAAAAATTTATTTCGATGTATCTAGTCATGTGTTTAAATTTTTGTTTTGGTATTTATTGTCAAAAACAAGTATATATCATTTACCATATGTATTGGATTATATCCATACACATCATGCTTCAAAAGTGTTTCAATATCTTGTTTTTGTACATATACAAGTTTTAAAAAATCGAATTTCTATTTCAAAGTTTTTGTTTTTGAAAAATTCTATTTTTGCTTTAACCTTAATTTTTATGCCTCAAAAATAGTTCACATGTTTGTAATATGTGTTGATTTTTTATCACACATATTTGTACTTTAAAATATTTACATGAACTTATTTTTGTGAAATTTATTGGGATTTAATTGAATTTTTTATAGATTAAACAAGTTAGTTTTCAATCCCTTAAAATTTGTTTCTGCGCTGCTGTCGGCCGACCGTCCGGTGACTCAGTCCACCGAGCGGTCGACCGACTTGCACAAGCTTTTTTGCCTTTGCTCGACCGACCGACCGACCGGTCGACCGTAGCAAGGAGCGGTCGACCAAGCGGTCGACCGATTGGCACTACCCAAGTCTCGGGTAGATGATGGTCGACCGACGGTAGACCGACGAGAAGCTAATTCTCTGTGCCTTGGGGACGGTCAAACGACCGGTCGACAGACAACCTTAACGGTCGAAAAATCGACAGTTAGCCGGTCAATCGGACGGTCTGTCTGGCCTGGGTTTATCCTCCAACGGCTAGTTTTTAAAGACCCCATATAAATCGGTTCTCTTGGCCAGTTTTTAATAAGATTTTCAAGAGCCAAAATTTCTTTCTACAGAGTTTTTAACAAGTTTTCAAACAAGTTTTTGAGCTTCAAATTACATATCTTTATTTAGTTTCAAAGTTTTGGAAAATCAAAAGAAACAAGTTTTGGGATTCTGGTTTCTTATTCTAAATTTCTATATCACTTTTAGAGTTTTCCCAAGTGTTTTCTCTTTCTGTTTCTTTTCCAAAAGCTTTGTTCACTCACATACTTGAGCTCTTTATTACAAATCTATCCTCTAGGATCTTGTTTGTGAGAGGTGTTTTGTTTGTGATCCTTTGAGATCACCAAGTTGTTGTTTGTGATCTAAGTGATCACCAAGTTGTAATCTTTTCTTTGCTTTGTGCCTACCTCTTGTGTAAAGGTGTGTGAGAGAGTTGGAGTTATGTACTCCTTATTTGTATTGTTGTAATTCCTCAGTGGAGGTCCCTTTGTGGAAGATTTTATAGTGGATAATTGAAATCCTTCTGTGTGAAGGCGGGAACGTAGAGCAGTGGCTCGAACCTCGAAACATATCCTTATGTTTGCGTTTGGATCTTTCTCTCTTAACTCTCTCTCTTTATATCTTGTATTGCTATACTTACTCATATATTCATACATGCTTGATATTGTTTGTGTGCTCACACTTGTGTTAAACCAAGAGAGCTATTGAAGCATCTCAACTCGTAATTTAGAGGAATCGTGAGGAGAAGTTCCAGAGCCCTTTACGGGAAATTCGGGCTCACTCTTAGTTACACATAGTGTGTGTTTAACATTTAGTTTTAAATTCCGTATTTGTCCTAAATTAGCACTAATCTATTCACCCCCCCTCTAGGTGTACTTTCAACACTGACTCCCCTCTCATTAGTTGGAGGGGAAAAAAATAAGGGGTAATACAAAATTATATTTCCCTCTCTTTCTCCTTCAATCAAGAGGGACTTCTATACACAACGGTTCAAGACTATCAGTTAATGATTGGTAAAAGAAAGTGAAATTGTATTATTATAAGAAAAATCAACGTATTAATGTATCACCATTGAATTATTTCATATACATGTTGTTATTTTTTTTAGTATGCTATTTATGAATATTGTAATTAAGCCGAGAAATAAAAGTTGAATAGAAATAAGTATTGATTTGAAATTGATGTGTTCTCGCATCTAAATTTATTTGTTGAAAGTGTGTAAATAAATGAAGAAGTTATTAATTTTGTTTTCTTATCCATGTGAACACCATTAAATTTTCTGAAGGTGTCAACTCTTAAGACCTTAATAAAATGCGTTAAAGTAAAATCTTAAATACATACTTTGTTATAATTGTTATACCTAACTTAGAGTTCACGTGCTTTTTTTTTTTTCTTACAGTTAATGCTTAAATTATTTTTTTTTCTTACTAACCAAACTTTAAGTATTCTTTACGGGAACATGCATGCGGTACTATCACCGTTCGTAGCTCAAATTTGCTAAGTATATTTTCTTGGGGGATTCTGTTTCACTTATGGCAAATCGTAATTCGGAAAAATCTCACCTGTCTAATTTTGTTCAGTTCAGTCACATCTTTTTTAAAGCAATGAGGCGCCCCCACGTGTCAAACGTTGAAGCGCTCCTTAGCGGTGAAAGACTTAAATGACCCCACAGTAATCGCTTCAAAAATGGGGATCGCTTCAAAAATGCGGATTGCTGGCATTTAGAGGACTGTGACTTAATCACAGTATTCATAAAAATGCCCTATTTCTGAGTCTTTATTAGAACTGCGACCATGATCACAGTCCTCACAAAAATGTCATATTTATGAGTGTTTATAGGATTGCGACTATAATCACAGTTTTCTTTATTAAGATTGCGATCATGATCTCAGTCCTCACAAAAATGTCATATTTCTGAGATTTTATAAGACTGAGACCATAATCACAGTTCTTTTTATTAGGCTGCGATCATGATCATAATCCTCACAAAACTGTCTTGTTTTTGAGTCTTTACGAGGACTGCGACATCGCAGTCTTTTTTATTTGATCGCAGTCCTCACAAAATACCTTATTTTTGAGTTTTTTAGGACTGCGACCATGATCGCAGTCCTCACAAAAATGTCTTATTTTTAGTCTTTATTAGGATTACAATTATGATCGCGTCCTCACGAAAATATCCTGTTTTTGTCTCTTTATTAGGACCGAAGTCATAATCGTAGTCTTCACAAAAGGCATGATAGCAGTTCTCAAAAAAAAAATCCTATTCTCAGTTGCAGTACTCTGTCCAAAAATGAGATCACAACTCGTGGATATATCCAAGTCCCTCAATCGATGGGTCCGACCCTCTCCCTACTATGTGATCGATTCGATTCAATCCCCTCTATCTTCTCGAGATCGAGATTGAATAATTCATGGTGTTCGAATCCATCGCTGCTCCAATCTGTCTTTGAAAACAAATTTTATTTCGGGAGCTCCACCCCCGAGCCCCTAGGAGGGGCTCTCCGTCCCCTTGCAGGTCGATCCACGAATGACTCTGGGCGGGGTCTTGGACAAATGCTCCACTTTCTAGCCCAAGCGTAAAGAACATCGCCTGAATCTGAGAAAATGGTATAAAGGAACAAAATTATATAGGGAAGAGGATCCGATCTATCTGTTGCTTTTGCTGACGTTGATGAAACTAAGGCCAAATAAATTATGAAACTGAGTTTTTTTTCTAATTATGTTAAGAAACAGATTACTGTAGCCAATTTTCCCTATTTGCTAATCCACATTAATTAATTATAAGAAATTTTTATATACTAAATAAATATGATCATTATTATTTCAGATAGATGAAACAAATTTGAACACTTACAAAAATGTGACAGAGCCTATTTCTCAAGCAAAAGAAAAGGCGCGTGTATTTTACTGTAATATCTGAAAAATCCTGGTTTTTTTAACAAAAGGCCTTAGCCGGAAAAGCAAAGAAGAAAAGAAAATTCCTGAAACTGTTATGCTGCTCCGCGGATCGAGTGATCCAACCGGACAATCACAAGGGACCACGGCTCCGATCAGTGCTCAGATCATGATCAGTGCATCTTAACATAAAATCATCCGCGAGGAGAGCCGACCGCAATTACGAATTATACGATCTCTCCTGTATTTTTTTTTAGGGGAAAGTAATAAACGGAGAGGAAAAAAAGGAAAAGAAAAACCCTAAGCAAAACCCCATGCTTTTGATTTGATCTCGTTGGATCGTTCGAAAACCCTAATCGAGCTTATATTGTTGGCAAGGTGAGCTCTCATAGTTTCTATCATTTCGATTTCATTTTGGTTGTAGGCTCACTCGACCTCGCATTTTAGTCCCTAGTTTATTTCTAGGGTTTCATAATTGTAATTCGCGCGTCTCATCGCAGTTAACAGATGGTTTCTAGGGTTTCAAAAGTTTAGGTTATTTTCAGTTTAGCGCTGCACCTCGGGGATTTTGCTGGTTCATCTAGTAAAGTTAGCAGATTTAGAGATTCACTTTTTATGGAATTTGAGAATTTTCTTCATTTTATTATCCTGGGAATTTGAGATTTCGAGATTTTTATGGTATTTATTTAGCTCTGAAGATGACGGAGCCATCCAAAGTACTTCATATTCGAAACGTGGGCCATGAAATATCTGAGGTATTTTATTTATTTATTTATTTATTTTAGTTTGCCTTTAACTATGTCAAAAATCTGTGAATATTGTGAATAATCTATCATTTTCTGTTATTTTTCTCTGTCTCTTCGTTCCAGAATGATTTGCTACAGTTGGTCCAGCCATTTGGCGTCGTCTCTAAGCTTGTAGTTTTACGGGCAAAAAATCAGGTTTCTCCTTGAACCTCTTTGTTTCTCTGTGCTTTTATATCTGATATCATGTTGTAAGTTATAGACTCACTACTGTTTCTATGGTCACAGGCTCTTCTTCAGATGCAAGATGTGGATTCTGCTGTTAATGTGATAGAATACTTTACGAATGTTCAACCAAGTGTTAGGTGCACATATGTGCTGCATTTTCCTTTTTTCAAAGCTCATTTAGCGTTCATGCATTTTTTACGAGTTATGAAGATATGTCAATGGTTATCAAGTTTCATTTTCTTTCGATTTGACATTGCAATTGTGATCTAAATTTGCCTTTATAAATTTGTTGACCTGATTAAATTTCAGGGGAAGGAACGTTTACATACAATTTTCATCACATCAAGAACTAACAACAGCAGATCAACCTTCCCAAGGCCAAAAGGCTGGAAATCAGGTTAGCTGTTTTTGAACCTATTAGTGTGTTGTGTGTATAGAGTATTTGTGCTGCACTTCATAATTGGTTGTTTGGGATATGGCCACTGAAACTAAGGTTAGGTTGTGTAGTATGTTAAGATTACTTGTTCTTGTAGTACTTCTTGATAGTTATTTAGTGCAAAGAAGTGATACTACCAAATATGAATTAATATGACTAATCGGGTTGTATTAAGCTTAAACGATTGAGCGGCTTGTTTATTTGCAGATCAAATAGGCCAATTTCAACTTTTGATCATCTACGAATATTTTATATAATTTGTAATTCTAAGGAAGTGCATTCATCTGTGGATATCTCTTGCACTTTTATTTTATTGGCTACTTGTTTTTCTATTATCATTTTTGTTTTTGTTTTTTCTTTTTTCTGGTAGTCAGTGTCGTTTATCTTGGACTAACAATTCTATGTTTATTGATCGGTGCTGTTTATGTCTCTGCTTTACAGAGAATTGTATTGACACATGGCTTGAACCATTCTTTGCATAAGTTATCTTTTTGAGATTTCAGTAAACAAATAGGTTAGGTCCTGAGTGGTTCATCTTGTTTGGCCTGTTTAGTTCAAAATTTAGAAAAATTGTGCAAGGGAAGCCTGCAACACCCCTCATGATTTGTAAAACAAGCTACCCGACTGATAGTGACAATTTTAGATGGTTAAGGATAAAATGCAATGTTTTCAATCGGTTATTAGTTTTTTACATGTCTTCCCTATTGTTCCTTGTTGTTCACTATCTCCTTGAAATTTCATATTTATGCTTGTAGCTTGATTTGTGGTCAACTATGTTTCATGCGTGATCTGGAGCAACTATTTTGCCCACATTCCCCACCCACAACTATTCTTATAGCAGCTTTTGACCAGTGTATCCTTTCCTTTTACAAAAGGGTGACCTTATGCTTCAATTATGATTTTCCTAGGAGGCTGATGTGTCAGGTAGTATGGAGTGTCTGTAGCAATATATTAATAAATTCTTCTTACAAGAGGATATTCACCTAGACAACTTATTGGAGAAGCAGCCCTCTTGTATCATGTGTTGTTCCAATCCTCTGTGGTGACCCTTTGAGCCCTTCGGACCAAGGTTCAAAAACTCGGGCGATCCGGTTCCGACTCAGGGCCTTCTCCAGTCTGAAATCGGGCCAC
The DNA here is from genome assembly GCA_038442645.1 of Agave tequilana. Lineage (NCBI taxonomy): Eukaryota > Viridiplantae > Streptophyta > Magnoliopsida > Asparagales > Asparagaceae > Agave > Agave tequilana. Next base: position 10,749 of record JAVJIF010024254.1, read on the forward strand.
GAGTCAACATTTTTGCATCATTTGACTTGACTCGGGATGGATTCGGAGTTGATTCGGGTGTATCGGCCGAGTCAATGATGGAATCGGCTTGACTTGGCCAATACCACCGAGTCGATGCCAAGTCCATCTTGAGTCGAAACTGATCTCGGGCGAGTCGGCGATAAAAACAAAAAAAAAAACAAAACAAATAAACACAGACTTACCCGTCCTCGACCCCGACCCCGATCCCCGCTGTCGACTTCTAAGGGGAGAGACATAGAGAGAGAGAGAGAGAGAAAGATCAGAGGGAGAGAGAGGAGGGAGAGAAAGCCTCTTTCTCCCCCTCCCTCCGATCTCTCTATCTCTCACCTCTCTTCCCTCCCTCCGATCTCTCTCTCCCCCCTCTCACTCGATCTCTCTCGTATAACCTTTCTTTTCTTTTTAAATTTTTGTTTTTTTTTCAAATTTACCCCTCAATTTTTTATATTTCTAAATTTACCCCAAATTTATATATTTCTTATTTTTACCCCTCAAATCATCATATTTCCCCAATTACCCCTCAAAACAAATTTGTTTTGAACATGCGATACATGAAAATTGATGTCTATATTTTTTTCAAAGATTTGTCGTGATTTTTTCAGAATTTTTTGAGTTTTATTTATAGCGTTTTGCGCGTATTACCCGAATCCGTTCTGAGACGCCGCGACCGAGTGGAACGGTGCCCGCCGAATCGGCGACCGAGACTGCGACTTTGAATCATGCTTCAGACTTTTTATGCTTCATATGCTAATGTCTATATTGAGTCTGGTACTATTTGGTTCTACAAAATTCTACTTCATCTCTCAGTTTGATGATTCCCACACCACTAATGAGCTTTTCTATCAATTGATAGCTCATACCCCAATCTTTGATATATTGGTGGCAGCCCCACACAATTAAGGTCTTCTTCCTCAATATTAATTCCTTGGTTGATGGCTTATGCACCAATTGGTTAGCTTGATGCCACTATCGTCCTTCGAACACGTTGATATTTCATAGTGAGTGAATAAACAAATCAATCTTAAAGGATATGCTCAGGACATAGGGGGCATGTTAGGGCTAAACGGTTGAACAAGCATTTGGAAGAGTGGTTTCACAGTCACACCATAATGAGCTGAAGAGAAATGACTAATGGATGAAGTCATGGTGGGAAGTGAAGATTTTAAGTCTCCGAGGAAAAGGAGGTTATGATATTGTATCCAAGCCATCATTTTCGACCATTACTCTCCTAGCCAACATCTTTCTGCCTGTCTAGATTCTACTTATTTGGCTTTTAAAGAATTCATTAGATAAACTTTCATTAAGGGGCTGTATGGATTCAAGGAAGTGGGCGGAAGTAAGGAAATGAGGAAGTGTTATTTCTCACTTCCCTATCTATCCAAACACCGGAAAAGGAAAATGGGAAAACCCATTTTCTTTTTCTCTTTTCCACTGTTCTAAAAATCGGATTAATCGGCCGATTAATCGGCCGATTAATCCGATTCGGTGACAGCCCGCTTAATATTACATTAATCGCTTTGATTATGCGCTCGGGCAATTAATCGGGTCCAAAACGATTAATCCCCGATTAATTCCCGATTAATGCCCGATTAATCCGATTAATCCCCGATTAATCATTTAGGTATTTCATATGTTTTTTATTTGAAAAACTTCACTTTGTATGTGTGGATCGCTAAGTAGTTTATGTTGTAATGTTGATGATTTGATAATGATCTTTTATTAAATAGTAGATGAATTGTTATTTATTAAATAGTAGATGAATTATGATATTTTATTATTGTATATTTTGTATAAAGTGATACTTATGTTTTATTATTTTTGATTATTTTTCAAATTAACTTATTTAGCAATCTTTCTCCATCATTCTTTAAAGTTCTTTATTTTGATTGATAAATTGACTAATTTTTTTATTTATCTTATTTTGCAAGTAAGTTCTTTGATTTATATTTATGTTGCAAAATTTGAAATCTTGGATTACCAATGTGAAGAGATAAGTTCTTTTACTTCTTCTTTTTTTACTATTTATTCATATTTTCTTGTTCATCATATCATGGTTTATAACTTCACATCTAGATATTATCTTGTATAATATTTAGGTATTTTCAACAATTAACTTATATATATGTAGTTGTGTATATACATAATAAATATATTAAAATTTTCAAAAACGATTAATAATCTCCGATTAATCCGATTAATCATTATTCAGTGTTGGACCGCACGAATAATGAAACCGATTTTTAGAACACAGCTCTTTTCTCTTTTACACAACCATTTCCTCACTTTCAGGGTACTACAATTAATTTTGTGGTCATGTAAATCTCATTTGTAATAAGTTGTAGCTCAAAACAGTTAATTTTGTGATCGTGTAAATCTCACTTGCAATCTAATTACTGTCTAATTTTTATTTTTCTTAATTAATTTTTATTTTAGTATTATTTTACAGTCAACTTTGTGGTCAACTTTTCCACTTCCACTACCACGTTACCATCCAAACACCGAAAAAGATATAACATTTTCCAATCATACTACCCAACAACATCCAAACATCAGAAAACTTACTAATTTTCAAATTCCAAAGGCAACTATTACTACTTCCTCACTTTCTCACTTCCACCCCTAACCAAACAGCCCCTAAGTTTCAGTAACAATTACTTGTTTTGTTTGAGAGCGTGTTTGGGGATAACTGTCGGGGATCTAGGTAATGATGGAACTCAGGTTAACTCTTGCCCGAACTGATCAGTGATGTAGTGATCACACTTGATGGGGATTTTAAGATTTCAGAATGGTGGACATGTTTGCAGAAAACCACTACTTTCAAAAGATGTTAGTGTTTTCTCAGTTTTTTGGATATAGTTGCCATATGTTTTCACATCTCTCTCTTGGGGCCATCTCATAATAATCACTTAGGCCTGAGCTGGGCCCTATGGGAGCTCTATATTTAAAAACTATTAGGATCATAAAACATTGGCATTGGTTCATATGGAGTTAGAGTAGATGGAAATATTCTCAGCCAGTTGTCACCTCCAGACACCTTTTGCAAATATGTCTAACGGAATAATTGCAACATAGACAATGTTCTGTGTATACTAACTTCTTCCCAGGATCACTCTCTTTTGCTGATATACATTTGCATTGGAATGTCATTTTTTTAATATTTTTTTTGACTTGTTTGGGAAATTGTCTATTTATTTGCTAAAATTTTCATTATTTCTCTTGCTATTTCCACTACTTGAGGGCTGGTCTTTTGTAAAGCTTGCAACTTTTCTTTTTTTTTTGAGAAGGTAAATGTAAATATTTCCCAAAAAAACTTATCTACAAGTATCCAAGCATCAGCTCCCGCCTGATGCCAACAAAAGAAAACCTATCCTACGATGCACTACATCATAAACCCTAAGATGTCCACAAGAGGATTACAACAAACTTAGTACCCATGATGCCCCAACAAAGGGGACTACCCTGAGATACCAACAAGAGGCATACAACTTATCACCAATCTCTAGCACCCACAAGCAACCAAGGAAAGACCCGAGATTTAACTCCATCCACCGAAAAAGCGCCGGCCTTTCCCCTTCCGTATTCCCCTTGATACATAACCAGAGCCATCCAGGACCAACTCACTGTCCTCCGCCCACCTACGGGTGTTAGGCCCCTTACCAGCCGCCTGCAAGCCCTGCACCTCAGAGCTCACCTGTTGCTGGACAGCATCCACAGCTGGCTGTGCAGATTTCTTCTGTTTCCTCTTATTACCAGCCGTCTCCCATCCCTCCCCACATGTATCCAGGTCCTCTGCCATGTCAGTCCGAGTCTCAGCAGGTTCTACCACCAAACCAGAAGTCACTGGCAGTAGAGCAGCCTCCCCCTGGCCCTGACTGCAGCCCCCAGATTCAGCCACCAGTTGTTCCGCCGCCATATCAGGGACAGCAGGCAGCAGACCACCCGCCACTTCCTCCTGTCCCTTACTGCAGCAAGCAGACGTCCTCTGTTGCTGGACAGCAGCCCCTTGCTGTCCAGCCTTCTTCTTGTTTTTCCCCTTTTTTCCAGTTGCAGCCACTCCTTCAGAATCAGAAGCCCGGCCTCCGCAGGGCAGGAAAGAGCAGCCGGGCCAGGCTGCCTGTTGCACGCATTCAGCTCCTCTACAGAGCTGCCAGGACCTGAACCCTCCAGTACCACCCCCATAGGCTGCGCAACAGAAGAGAGGGCCTCCTTTGCACCAGCCACAGATGGGACATGCCCCCCAGTCGACACAACAGCAGGATCGACCACCTTATCTCCAGGCCTACTAGGGACACCAGGCCGAGCCTTCCTCTTAGGAATAAACACCGGGTACGCTCTCCCCCGTAGTCTCTTTGTTGCACCCATCCTCGCCATGGCTAAATGTCATACATTTCTTACAATATTTGGGGTGAATTCAAACACCACCAACTGGTCGTAAACAACTCCCGTAGGCAGCTTCACTTCCACCCCCGTAACCAACTCCTTCGACACATCTACCTCCACCAGCACACGTGCAAAGGAGATTCTCTCTTTGGTCCGGGTCATCTTATCTGTAGTGATGGGCTTACCAACCTTGGACACAATCTTACTCAAGGCTCTGGCATTCCAACAATCAAGCGGAAGGTCAGGCAATTGAATCCAAACCGGGACAGAAGCCGAATCCTCACCCCCAAACCTGAAGCACCTCGGCATAGTTTTTAACAATAGGTTACGTCCGTAGGCGAAGTACGGACCACCATTTAACACCTTCACCCTATCTTCCTCAGATTGGAATTTAAACACAATCCATCCCGACCGATGGATCCAATGTGAACATTGCACATTCCATCCTTCTCGTAGACTCCGTACAGCCCCCATACCCGGGAATTTACCCGCAAACAGGCCAACCAAACACAGCCCCCAAGCGCTATCAACCTCGTCCACATCTTCATCTTCAATTTGAACAAGGTCCCCCTCATCTCCGACCTTATCCAAACCAATCCCTCCTCCCATATTTCTATTGTCCTTAAAGAGGTTCACCCACGGGGCCTTCAGAGCACTCCCGTCCCCTGGGGCCTTCAGCACACTCCCACCAGCCATCGCCGATGCCTTAGCAGAAGATTCCCTACTCTGCTTGGCCCCAGCAACACCCAGATGTGATTGGGCATTTCGTCAAACAGTTGATCTGCCAACTGTCCATCTCCAATCTCAATCTGAGAGGAGTGCAGATCAAGCTGTTCACCCACCTGTCCATCCACCTCAAGATCACAGTCCAAGTCATCAGATGAGGAAGCCGAGCAATACTCCTCCATCACCTCACGACAATCAAGCTGTCTCTTACCTCTAGCCGAGACCACATCAGGCGCCACCTGCTTATGGTGAATCCGACCAGGACCAGCCACATCATGCTCACCCGACCCGTCTTCTGTTTAATCCCAGCAGCAGCAAGCATGGATCCACTAACAAGGACAGGAACAGACTCCTCCTTAGATCCCCCTTTGACAAATCTCCCATCTTGATCTCTTGCCGGCCCAGACCTAGATCTGGTGTTCGGCTTCATGAGAAGAGAGCAACCCAGGAATCAAGAAGACAAACCAGGAAGAAGAGGCCTCACGCACTGTAGAAGAGCCCGGGCAATTTCCACCATGGGAGGAAAATCGGCCTTGGGAGAGCTTCCCTCTCCAAACTCCTCTAGGGTGGGTTCCTTTTCCTTAGCCAGTTGCTTGCTTGCAACTTTTCTTGATTTGGCCTTAAGAGGATATTATATTAATTTAATTGGGAAGCAAAATTACTCAATGCTGTTTTAGTTGTCTTATTGTCGAAGCATGCCTTTCTCTCTCCACACATGAAATTGTTTAGAATCACTCTTAGTGCGCATTTAGTTTTAGGTATCAGAAAATTTTATTAATCTTTTCCTCCTCGGAAACATGATTATTGGGAAAGGTTTGTTGCTCTCTTAGTGACGCTCTCGCATTGCTGTTTGACAACTTAATTACTTTCATTTATTCTATAATATAGCCATTTTTAATGTTGCTTATATCTTGAATAGGAATCAAATTAGGTTGATAATTTTCCACTCGGCAATTTGAACAACACATTCAATATTAAGCTATAGAATGCATTATGTAGTAGCATGTCCTTCGATTTGGTGGACCTCCATTTACTTGGTTACTTCGTATCTCTTCACATAAAGCTTCTTACATAAAAGATGTGTTGGTATTAAAAAGAAGATGGATTGAGAATCCTTCCTGGAAAGGCTGACAGATGACAAATTTGGCTACCAACCTGACAGCAGACCTTTTAAATTGGAGCTAAGTTCCTTGCCGCAAAAACTACGAGAGTGTTTCGGATGGCCTGTTGGTTGCCAAGGAAACTTGAACTTGTTGCCATGGAATTTATGCTTGTGCAACTGAGGAAAATCCTCTAAAATCAACCTAGATTAGGAGAGAACCTTGAAGAAACCGAAAATGGTGATATTTGCTCTGGGAAATTGCATTCATCTCTCAGATGAGCCAAATTGGAACTCATCCCTGCTCTTTGGAAACTATTTATTGGAAACTGTTAACTACGGAAGATGATCTACTTCTTGTAAACTAATATCACTGACTCCCAAGTCTTGAGAGATTTGTTCTGCATTTGCGGTAAGAACATGAAAGGGAATGATTCCTAGAGGGAATGATTCCTAGAGTGAATAATTTATGAAAGCTTAATAAACTGGTGAAATGATGCAGGAGTTAAAGCAGAAAAGGTTACTTTGTTTCTCTTATTTTCTCCTTGATAACAAGTATTTTGTAGCTTCTAGGAGATTATGCCTGTACTAAGAAATTATCTCTTCTTTTTAATCTCTTCCTTTGTATAGCATTTCTCTTTCTCAATGCTCTCTTTCTTTATAATTGATGACAATAGATTATATCTTCTTTCTCTAACATTTTTCTTGTGTAAAAATATAGCAATTTCTTATTTCTCTATATACCTTTCTTTATATAATTGAAGCTTTTAAATAAAATTCTTCTCTTCTATAGTTCCTTTTGCTATCTATTCTTCTCTATTCATTCCTCTCTCTCTCTTCTGTCTCTATGATGATCTGCTGTCGGGCACTCAGGATTCGCAACCCAATCGAATCCTCTTAGTCACTGTTCATACAATGCTCTATCCCATAACCGTGGAAGTGCTGCATCAAGTGTTTTCTCCATATGGATTTGTAGAGAAGATCGTCACCTTTCAGAAGTCAGCTGGTCAGCTTCTTCAAGTCTCCTCTCTTCTTAATATTGAACAATCTTCCTGGTTTATAAGTTGTTTCTATAGATTTGACTTTTGGGTGAAGTATGTTTAAAATAATTTGATGTTGTGATTATCTGCTTAGTTTTGTTTTTTGATGTTACAATATGCCTTTTTTTACTTTTCAGTGAGAACTCATGAAAATGCACAGTGCAGTTTTTCTGGTATGTGGGGTATTATCATCAGCGGCATAAAACTTTTCTTTTTCTCCCTTTCCAGGCTTTCAAGCTCTTATACAATATCAATCACGGCAAAGTGCTGTAGAAGCAATAAATTCCCTTCAGGTATGTTATTATTTTTATGGTTGGAACTTTTTAGTCGATGGCAGATGTATTTATTTTGGAAGCTAATATATGGAGGCAATATGATTCTCGTTTAGGGGCGCAATATTTATGATGGTTGCTGTCAACTAGATATGCAATATTCCAAGTATCCTCCTGAACAATGTGATTCTTTTATTATTTAAATATGTTCATATTCTGGATGTCTTACTAGTTTGCTTCTGCTGTCCAATGCCCAGTCTCAGTGAATTGCAAGTTAACTACAACAACGACCGATCAAGGTATGTTACTAGTATATAATAGCTCTTGCAACCTGATAACTGAAATACTTTATTGTTTTACTGTTCTATTTCCGCTCTCCACTTGGAAATATGTGAGTATTCTGTGGGCCTTTCGGGGTTGTTATTGTACTGCTATTGGATTTTTTTGTCTGATCAAATCAAGGTTGAGGGTTTCTATTTAGATCTTCCTAACTGCTCCAGGAAATTTGCTTTGGATTAAAATTTGAAATTTGAAATAAACTATTGGGGAAATTTGAAATAAACTATTGGGGATTAAGATAATGATGAACAAGGCTTGAATATTGCTGAATAAACTTAAGTGGAACTTTAAAATGAGGAGGAAGACCAAGAACACATCTTCTCGCTGCTAGTTAGCCTAGAAGAGGTTATGTTAGAAGGCTTCTTTAAATAATGAACTTATAATTATCTTTTATTCATAACTTTTTTTCTCCTTTTCTCAAGTGTTGCATATTTATCATTCTAAACATTTAGTTTTAATTATGCCACTCATGGAGGTGGAAACCTAATTCATGAGATGAGACAATGTGCGCATGACTGAAAAACTACACTGAGGAAGTGTGCCTGTGTTCCTGGTATATCTGAAGGACATTATGGAGGTATCTCCCAATTTCAACATCAAGTCATAACAAATTTGGATCTGGGAATTCTTCCAGATTAAACCAGTTACATAATTAGCCACAAAAACCCAAGACCTATCCATGCAAGCAGAAAACCCGAGGTCAATTAGGAGGGCCCTGCAGGATGGGTGTTGGCTTGCTGCTTCTATGATGGTAGCTGAGCATGCACTTACACATGCATGGGCGGGCGGGTGGAAGGTATATTCTAACCCGCAGGCCGTGTTTTTCTTTGGATCATGATGGTTCAGCTGCACTAGTTAGTGGAGCAGTACTGAATACTGTGCCATTTGAGGAAACCCTGCATGAAAGTTTCTTAGAAATTCCTTGTGAATTATTTTATTTATTTTTCACTTACACAATTAGCCGTATCGTGTTCCGTTGGGTTGAATTTGGCTTAAAGGATTTTCAGTAGCTTGGGTTGCAACTGGTCAGAATGTGTGAAACTTCAGGCTTATGCACTCATATAACGTCTATAATTGCCACGGTAATAATGGGTGAAACTTCAGGCTTATGTCTATATATAATTGCCACGGTTTGTCTCTTTACTACAAGAATAATGATCAAGGTGCACCAGACTAGCGTCAAAACCATCCAAGAAGTTTGATCTGGATTTAAGTTTATCAGAGAAATGAAGGGTATTAAAAGTTTATGGAAGAGAGATTATCTGCAAAATCATCGATTCATTATGAATGAAGAACTTTCATCTATCTTTTATCTGGACTTTACAGCTGGATCTAGTAACATGCAACCCTCTAACCTTTATTGAGTACTAGCTGTTTTACTTCTTAGATAAGTTTGTGCTGGCCTCTGACTTCACATCATGCATTCTATCCACTTAAACACAGTTTAGTGACAACAACAATCAAACTTGATAACACATTTATTCTTTTCCAGCATGTCACTAATAATCAATCATCTAGAGGTGCTTTTTATAAGTCTGAAAAACCTAGTCTTCTTTGTTATCCATTTAAATAAAATTTCCTAGCAAGGGTTCTGCCTGAGCTCCGGATGTGTGATCAATATATTTCTACACTTTTTTTTTTGAGATAAAATGGTGAACAACATCCACTGTGTTCCATTAACTAGAGTTCAACGAAACATTTAGAGACTTAGAACATGATAACTTCTTTTTTCCCCTCCCTTGCTACTAGTCTTTTCTTTCTCACACTATTTATTAGTTTTGTAGAGTTAGTGGTATTTTACTGAAAATACTCATTGCGTATGTTCAGAGATTTCACTAATCCCTCTTTACCAACGGAACAGAGAGGTAGATCATCACAAGTAAGTTGCTTCTTATTTGGTTCCTTTTTGTTTTTTTGTTTTTTGTTTGTCAGCCTCTTGTCCTGCGACTCAAATGCCATTATGCTGCCTATCTTTGTGTGCACAATATTCACTAATTTATTTTGTATATTTTGTTTGCACCAGGTTGGATATGGGGATGGTGGCATGTATGGACTCCAACCGCATGGAGGCAGAGGTCCTTCTTTTCCCTTGATTTTTTACTAATTTAAGGTCTTATCTTATCATCATGATGCTGATTACTATTTTTTCCTCCCTTTTCTTGCATCAGCTCTGCAGGTTGGTATTGCTCTTCATATATGAAGTTCTGTTGTTTCATTGGCACTTTTGTATTCTTTGGATGTGGTTGAGTTGGTTTCATCTATTATTTCATTTTTTTCAACATGTTTCAAAGAACATCTTTCTCATGCCTTTTTTACGAAACTGTAAATTACTTTTCTTAGATGGGTGCAATTTTAGCTGCATTTGGTGGTAGTTTGCCTCCTGGAGTAACTGGTACAAATGATAGGTGCACGCTTTTGGTCACTAATTTTGATCCAGAGGTAAGTCCTCTGGTTCTTTTAGGGTTCTTACCAATTCCATTCAAACTCTATTTGATCATCTGAAACTATATTCTACCGCAGAAAATTGACGAAGACAAGCTTTTTAACTTGTTCTCTATATATGGCAACATTGTGAGAATAAAATTGTTACGCAATAAACCAGACCATGCACTCATACAAATGGGGGATGGATTTCAGGCAGAACTGGCTGTGCACTTCTTAAAGGTTTGCTTTCTTTTGATCTTTCTAGCCATCCTTTTCTTCAACTGTTACTTGTTTGGGAAAAAAGAAAAGAAAAGAAAAAGGTTATATATATGCTCCAAAAAATTCCTTCAATTGATACCTCTGAGCTTGTGTTGATACCTCCAAAAAATTCCTTCAATTTTGCACATTTTCATGTGGTGTCTTTTTTATGGCTGCAAATTAGCTTCTCAACAACCTCTGGATACCTGCAGTATTATTATCTACCTGCATAATCTTGGTGAATTCAATAATTATCTTATGGACTCTTATCCTGCGTCTTCAGAAGTATAAAAACTAAACATTCTTTTTCATCTCTTGGACTCTGGGAAAATATGAATTCCTTTTCAAGTCTGTTGCCCTTGATCTCCCTCTTTTTTGCCCTTTGATTGCAGGGAGAGATGTTGTTTGGGAAGAGGATGGAGGTTAACTTCTCAAAGTTTCCAAACATCACCCCAGCCCCTGATGCTCATGAATATGCTGGCTCTAGCCTCAATCGCTTCAACAACAATGCAGTCAAGAACTACAAATACTGCTGTGCTCCAACGAGGATGATCCATATCTCCGCGCTGCCTCAGGACATCACCGAGGATGAGATTCTGTCCCATTTGGAGGAGCATGGGACCATTGTGAACACCAAGCTGTTTGAAGTCAACGGCAAGAGACAGGCTCTGGTCTTGTTTGAGAACGAGGAGCAGGCTACTGAGGCCCTTGTGTGCAAGCATGCAAGCAGCATTAGCCGGTCAGTAGTCCGAATTTCCTTCTCCCAGCTTCAGAGTATCTAAATTCCCTTGGAAAGTAGTCGGCAAAGAAGATCTAATCTACTTAAAAAGCAACCAGGCCCAGGAGACCTGGCTGGCTACCCGGTGAACTTCTCTACTTCTATCAGCTTTTTAAAATTCGCACTTCGTTCCTTGTTCCTCAGTGGATCCCAAAGATGTTTGTTCATCTTGTACTTGATTTTTGTGTAGTGTTTGGGTTAAAGTTATATTTTAATTCTCGGCTTTCTTAATGATGTTCGATAAGATTTTTTCTTGTGTTTTTTCTGAGTTCTAGGAAATTTCATCGGCTCCAAAAAGATTTAGGGCCCGTTTGTTTTGCTATAAGTGATCGCAAGTCGTAAGTCCTAAAATTCGAATAAGAAAAGTGAACTGAAATAGAGAAAGTATATTGTGTTTTATGATGTTTGGTAGATAATGTGAAAGTGTAAGTGAAAAAGTAATATTGTGTTTTACGGTGTTTGCTTGGTGATGTGAAGCGAAAACGGCAATCGGCACAATTAATACAGCCTATAACTGGCCTTCACAAAATTATCAAATTTAGGTTTCCAGTTGAGGATGAAGCGAAAACGGCAATCAGCACTTACTGCTGCGAATTTGTGATTTTCTTGGTACTGTTTTTTGTTTGGATTGTACAGGAATTTTCATTTTATCCTTCATGAATTATCTGCAATCAGATGTTCCCAAGAGAACTTCTGAACAACACGCAAGCTTTCCGGTTGATCTAATGTAATGTCCTCTATGAGAGAAGATTATGACACTGCAAAGTTCATTGTATATCCTTCAGTATACTGTTGCCATTTGCTTTATAAAAGCTAGCTTATGACGGCATAACAGTTTCTGCCATTGGTAATACTAGAAGGAAAAGGAGAAGTTATATTTGCTGTTGAGTGTTTTCATGGTGATTTGATGTTCCTGCAGCTTGTGCTTGGCAACAGGAGAGGGAAGAGAAGTGAGAATGGGGCTCCCTTTGAGAAGACAAAAAAGATAATAGATTTATTCTTTTTGGCCACAAGTCTCTCTCGTAAATAGAAGAGATGTGTCGAAAAGATAATACGTAAAAGCTAGAAGAAAGAGAGAGAGAGAGAGAGAGTTAATCTAAAATTTATTATGGATAAAAGAGAGTTGTTTTGGGGAACTAACAAACAATGCAAAGACTTCTATTAACACAATTAACCCACCATTTTAACCAAAGTGTTAGTTAAACCAAATTAAAAGTTAGGCCTAGGCCTGGATTATAAAACCAATCAATTCTTCTGTATATTAACATTCCCATGTTAATACATCAAGAAAAGGAGATATCCCGTAGAAACCCATAAAAGAGCTGATTAAGCAGAACCAAATACAGCTCCCGTAGAAACCCATAAAAGAGCTGATTAAGCAGAACCAAATACAGCTCGAAAGGCTATATAGAGAAATGTAACAATTGTCAAATAGCCCGAGATTCTTCTCTGTACATTATACATTGTAAAAAATACACATCCCGATCTGAAGAACATTTACACTCTTATTTCATCTTTAGTAGTACAGTAGAAAAAATAGTTGAAAAAAATGGAAATAACCATCTTTTGAATGGCACACAGCACATTCTGGTCTACTTTCACATTGCTTTCTTCACTCCTGCTGCTGGCCCATGATTGCAACACCACCACCTGAAGGACAGAAAAAGAACAGATTTGAGGAATTGAGATGCATGCCGTTTAGTTGGATAACTGAGTACTTTCGTTTGGATGCAACAGGCCAAGACCAGGCCTAGAGTCAAAGATAAGTGGAGGATCTTGATCAAATGCCGGTCAGCAAGTAAAACAGATACTCTCAAAACCTTAACTAAGAAAGAAAATGGATCTTGGGAACTGATTAAGTAGCCCTTGCTATGTGTTAAAAGAAAAACATTAACCTAAACACAAACTGCAAAATATTGGTAGCGTTTGGGCCACAGTTACAACCATAGGCCATGTAAAAGACGAGGTATAGTTCTTGCCTACTCATTCTGAGAACAGGTATAAAGAAGTTTCAAAAACTTGGAATCTAGTAAGAATGAGAATAGTCGTGATATTTACCTCCGGACATGCTTCACATGAGCTATGTAATCCTGTTCAATTGGATACTAAGATTCTGACGAGGTATCCTTTCTCGGGGAGTGATCAGTTGTGGCATTGTCATCCCCCCGGAAACTATGATCTCTGCATTGCATCCAGAAATACCATGAGAAACGCTAAAATAAGAGAAATCAAACTGGAGTGATGGTAAATAGTATACAGGAAAAAGACATGCATGCAGAAAAGGACAGATATAGCTAAGAACCACTTTAACATTAGAAATATTTCCTGTAGACACAATGCCACTACTGTAAACATGCTTTTCACTGGATAGGTAATGAAATCAAGGAAATTTTAATGCACGAAAAAGAAATGGAACAGTTTGTACACAAATGAGACTGGCGAATACTTGAAAAGCTACGAAATGATGTGGGTTGGTAACGCCATATAAGAATTGGAACTTGACAGTTCCAGACCATATATTGTACTTGCTCCTTGCAGAACAATGTCATACTAAAAGAAGAAAAATCAAGGAAATACCTTAAATAATTGAAGAATAAAACTCTAGAAATTAAAGACCGAAAAAGCATTGCAATCATGAGCAGTGATTGAAGGAAGTGTCACTAATTTGTTCCTACATAAGTGCAACATATACAGAGAGAATCAGTCTTTTTACCCGCTTAAACAGCAGTACTAGGATAAACATGCACAAGGAAGAAATGAACAAATAGAGTGACTGCAAATGTTCCGTTTACGAATAAATTATAGAGAACACCAGGAGATACGAGCACATGATCATTGGGCACCTAGGAAGACTGGTTGCACTATCAGAAAACTTACCATTAAGGCTTGATGGCAAGACCCTCCCTATCCTATAATTCTCTTGCTCAGGAATTGACAAAATTGATAATAAGTGACCTAACAGTCGAGCTCTAAAAGTCAAAACAAGAACAGGATAACCAGCCAATATTTGCCTTGATCAAGGACTTTAGATGGGCTGCTCGTAACAGTTTGAGCTCTAAAACTCAGAAGAATAGATGAGCTCTATAAATCAGAAAAAGAATAGATATAACATCACGAATGACAACCCTGCAGTGGCCTATTGAGGCCCTGTTCAAATATCTAAAGGAGTGCTCACCAATCCTCATGTGTCCAGAGTGTATAATTATAACCACAGAGTTTATCAATAATGGCAAATGAATCTGAGTGTGTGTGTGTGTGTTAGGTAGGTGTGCACAAATTCACACCTCAAAATTAGCGACATAACTGTTGGAACTTGTTTTGATGAAGACTTTGTGAAGCATTTCATTTGGAGCTCTAACACATGGCGAATCAAGAGTTCTACATGATCAAGATGTCCCAAGGAGAGTTGATATGATGTATTTTGTAATTATGAAATAGCATGTAAAAAGCCTTGACACACACACCATATCAATGTCCATTAGTCGACTAATACCTATGACAAGTCGACTAATAACATGTGTAGTCGACTTGACCCAAACCCTAGTCGACTAGTCAAGTGTCCAAAACAGACCCAACTCTGTTTCTGCATTAGTCGACTTGACAGTAAAATGTAGTCGACTAATATCAAAGTATAGTCGACTAACCCTTGTCCCCTAGTCGACTAATCCCTGGTCCAGTCGACTTGAAAGTTAGTTGCAGTGACTTGATTCAGTTAACCAGAAACCTGTCATTCGAGCTTATCATATCCTAGTCGACTTATAGTCAAACATAGTCGACTAACCTATAGAAATTTGCCTAGTATAGTCGACTAACTCAATAGGCAAGTCGACTATAGGCAGTTTCTGACTGTTAGACAGTTTCTGACAGTTGGTCTTTTGTGCAACGAATTCCAACGTTTCTATCATTTGAATTGCTCCTATAACTACCCTAACTTACCCTAGTCTTCAGCTATATAAAGGGTAGTTAATCCAAAGGCCAAACATCAATCCAAATCTTCAGTTTTCCAAGTCAAAATTCTGTCAAAACCAGAAAACTGAATATTCCAACTTCTGTTCTTCACCAAAATCCAATTCAATTGTGAAGTTCTCTGAAGTTTCTCCTATACTAGACCTTGTCCACGTTCACACATTGTACCAAGGCTTATAGGAAAGTTGTAATACTCAAAGCAAGCATTGTACATGGGTGGCTTCTTGGTGTAGAGGCAGTTGTACAAGGTGAAATTTGTTCTCTTGGTGGAAGAGAAGGTGTTGTCTTGGTGGAAGAGGAGGTGTACACATTTGGCAAAGGGGATTTGTCAAGTGGTGTGCATGGTTGTGATTTTGGGTGTACAAAATTAAGGATAAAAGAAAATCTCAAGCGGGTGGCTTGGAGACTGGATGTAGGTCAGAAGGACCGAACCAGGATAAATCTCTCTTGTTTGCGTTTGTCTATTCTCTGAGATTTATTTTCCTTTTTGCAAGTTTATTTATTTGCTTAACGTTAATCCTTCTTTGTTTAGTATTTGTGTTGATTTGGTATTTTAGATCCATAAGTGCCAACAGAGAAAGTTCCGCATTTGGCATCATCTCGGGACCAACAATTGGTATCAGAGCGGGTACAAGTCAACAATAAAGATGGCAACGGAGTTCTCATCATCCCAATTCAAAGAAGGACATTCTACACAACGTCCACCGCTATTTGACGGATCCAACTACAACTATTGGAAGTGTAGAATGACGATCTACTTGCAATCGCTGAACTACGACCTTTGGAACATCGTAGAAGCATCGTACACCAAGCCAACAATCAACTACAACGCTTGGAGTGAAGATCAAAAGAAGAACGCGAACCTTGACGCCAAAGCAATGAATGCCCTATTCTGTGCCCTAACAAAAGAAGAGTTCAACCGTGTGTCAACAGCCACTTCTGCACACCAAATATGGCATACTCTTCAGGTAACACACGAAGGCACAAATAAAGTTAAGGAATCTAAAATATCTGTTCTTGTCCACAGGTTTGAATTATTCAAAATGAAGGAGAATGAAACCATATCTGAAATGGTTACAAGATTCACCGACATCACCAATTCCTTAGCATCCCTTGGAAAGGACTACACCCAAGTTGAAAGAGTTCGTAAGATCCTTCGTGCACTCACACCAGAATAGGAGAAAAAGACGACCGCAATTGAAGAAGCCAATGATCTCTCAACTTTGTCGTTAGAAAACCTAATCGGTAGTCTAATGGCATATGAAGTGCAGTTAGAAGAAAGGAAGAAGGACGAACAACAACACCGTTCAAAGAAGAAAGAACTCGCCTTCCATGCATCTTCCGACACGGATGATTCCAATGACGATGAAGAGGAGATGGCAATGCTTTCAAAGAAATTCAGGAGATTCCTAAAGTAAGGTAAATTCAAATGTTTTAATTGCAATAAACCAGGTCATATGAAGATGGATTGCCCATTGCTCAAAAATAAAGATAAATACAAGAGCAAAAAGTTCAGAAAGAAGAAAAACTATGAAGCCTCATGGGAGAACAGTGATTCCTCATCTTCTGACGAAGAAGAATCCACTGAACGTGTCAACCTATGTTACATGGCCATAGAAGATGAAGAGGTATCATTTTCTGAACTTTCTGATGCATTTCATGAATTGTTTATTGATCTGAAAAATGAAAAATTGAAAAATAAAGTTTTATCAAAAGAAAATGAAAAACTTTTAAAGGAAAATTCATGTTATGCTTTACAAGTATCTTCTATAAATTCTCAACAAGATGAGTTTGAAAAAGTCATATCATCTTTGAAAAATGAAAATGAGAAGTTTATAAAAGAGAACATTTTTCTTAAAAAGGAAACTAAGTCTTTGAATGAAAGGATTTCTATATTGGATAAAGACATGTTAGTTTTCAAAAAGAAATATGAAGATCTTTTGCAAAATGTGACTAAGTTCAATAAAGGAAAAGAAAAATTGAATGATTTATTATCTTTTCAAGAGTTGTCACATGATAATCATTATGGTATTGGATATAATGAAAAGTCTTTATATGTTAGTAATCCATATGTGAAAAGAAAGTCTAATCATGTTTCAAAAAGAATTAAGACAAAGTTTATATGGATTCCTAAGAATTTAAGTTTTCAAGATAAAAAATACATATATTGCTTCATACATTCATGATATATGTAATTCTTGCAACTATGTGTATACTAACAGGTGGAAACCAAATTCTAAATGGATTTGGACTCCTAAAGGTTAATATGTTCTTTTATGTTTGGTACCATCTAACGTTTATCTTGCAGGTACCATGTAAAAATTGATAAGAACATATATATATATATATATATATATATATATATATATATATATATATTTACTGATATATTTGTTGCAGGGGGAGAACAAAGTATTTCCATATTTGTTATAACCCAATTTCTGCAGGGGGAGGAAAATATAAAATATTTTTTGCAGGGGGAGCACTTGTGCACACAAAGCGTCATCATCAAAAAGGGGGAAAATGTTGGAACTTGTTTTCATGAAGACTTTGTGAAGCATTTCATTTGGAGCTCTAACACATGACGAATCAAGAGTTCTACATGATCAAGATGTCCCAAGGAGAGTTGATATGATGTATTTTGTAATTATGAAATAGCATGTAAAAAGCATTGACACACACACCATATCAATGTCCATTAGTCGACTAATACCTATGACAAGTCGACTAATAACATGTGTAGTCGACTTGACCCAAACCCTAGTCGACTAGTCAAGTGTCCAAAACAGACCCAACTCTGTTTCTGCATTAGTCGACTTGACAGTAAAATGTAGTCGACTAATATCAAAGTATAGTCGACTAACCCTTGTCCCCTAGTCGACTAATCCCTGGTCCAGTCGACTTGATTCAGTTAACCAGAAATCTGTCATTCGAGCTTATCATATCCTAGTCGACTTATAGTCAAATATAGTCGACTAACCTATAGAAATTTGCCTAGTATAGTCGACTAACTCAATAGGCAAGTCGACTATAGGCAGTTTCTGACTGTTGGACAGTTTCTGACTGTTGGTCTTTTGTGCAACGAATTCCAACGTTTCTATCATTTGAATTGCTCCTATAACTACCCTAACTTACCCTAGTCTTCAGCTATATAAAGGGTAGTTAATCCAAAGGCCAAACATCAATCCAAATCTTCAGTTTTCCAAGTCAAAATTCTGTCAAAACCAGAAAACTGAATATTCCAACTTCTGTTCTTCACCAAAATCCAATTCCATTGTGAAGTTCTCTGAAGTTTCTCCTATACTAGACCTTGTCCACGTTCACACATTGTACCAAGGCTTATAGGAAAGTTGTAATACTCAAAGCAAGCATTGTACACGGGTGGTTTCTTGGTGTAGAGGCAGTTGTACAAGGTGAAGTTTGTTCTCTTGGTGGAAGAGAAGGTGTTCTCTTGGTGGAAAAGAAGGTGTACACATTTGGCAAAGGGGATTTGTCAAGTGGTGTGCATGGTTGTGATTTTGGGTGTACAAAATCAAGGATAAAGGAAAATCTCAAGCGGGTGGCTTGGGGACTGGATGTAGGTCAGGAGGACCGAACCAGGATAAATCTCTCTTGTTTGCGTTTGTCCATTCTCTGAAATTTATTTTCCTTTTTGCAAGTTTATTTATTTGCTTAACGTTAATCCTTCTTTGTTTAGTATTTGTGTTGATTTGGTATTTTAGATCCATAAGTGTCAACAGAGAAAGTTCCGCATTTGGCACCATCTCGGGACCAACAATAACAACAGATAATACAGAGACACTAAGATGCAACTGTTAACTAGTGCCTGCTGCTTCCTTCTAAATAGCTCTATGGCACTTAAAGGAGCATGACTGTGCAAGTCTAACGAACAATAACAAAATGTTATGTCATCACTACGAACAAAACAACAACAACAACACCACCACCACCACCATGGGATTTTATCTCAATCCTTGGATCATCTATAAAAATCCAGTTTCTCAATTCAGCTCTATTAAGGGTATTTGCTAAATTAGTATACAACCTCCAAAGCTAAATTACAAATTAACCAAAAAGAGGGAAATAACTAGATTTGAAATGTTCCCTGAGAAAGATTCATTAACGTTTGGCAAAATTCCAAGACATTTCAGTTTTTGGCACTTAGATGACAATGTATATTAAACTTATTACTTACAAGTACACAGCTTTATGTCTGGAAATTTAAAAAAGAAGGAAAACATAAAAATAGAACAGGGATATGATACTTGGGATAACAATTATCAGGGAATGAAATAAACATATCAGGGTATGAAAGGGACAAAGGAAACAAACCTATGCCTTCTCGAATGGACAGATTCGGCCTAATAATCTCTTCAGAATTAACTAAAAGATATCCCCAATATACAGATGGTTTGTAGGTACATAAACACTGCATAACTCCTCATCTCCTTTCTCATTCTGCAGTAAAGAAATAGACAATTCAACTAAATAAGTAAACAGAATATCAGAAAGGCCTTGGCAAGTAGGACGTTGTAAATGATGGTTGCAGTTTTAGTAGTCCTGAGGACAGCAGTAATAATGGCAGAATATGATTGTTGCCAGCGTCACCAACAAATAATAACAACAGTTTGTGGGTTGACTAGTGTCGCCAACAAATAGTAACAGTTTGTGGATTTATTTGGGTTGCGGTAGAGGGGAAAGTCGAATCTCATTGTCTATTGGTAAAGTGAAATTCTAAAATGTGTTCTTTGTGAAAAAGAAATTTTTAACAAAAAACAGAAAGACAACCTAATAAGTTCCCTATGTTTTGTTTTATTATATAAATTTTCTCAAATTATTGAACATTGAAAAGTAAGCCTACCTATCCTTCAAGTTTTCCTTTCATACAGCCAATCATAGTCATAGACCATAGGTGATCAATTTCTCATAATTGACAACATGTGGAGTTAAGAAGCCAGGTGATTCAGAATGAGGTAGGTCGGAGAACTACCATAATAATTTTGCATTTTTTTCTTTTCTTTTCCCCCTTTTTTTCTTGCATCAGATTGGCATGCCAGTCACAGACTCACAACTCGCAAGGCATTTCATTTCCTTAAAATAAAAGACCTAAATTAAGTTAATTTATCGTTCACAATTAAAACAAGATAAAAAGGTGAGTACTTATTTCATAAGTAACAGCCAGTTGAAGCCGAGCAGGCAATAATTTAATAACTTGGGGATACCTGAAGAACCACTGTTGATGTGATGAAACCAAATGCATATTCTCCAATTCGCGGATGACGAATAATTGCAACCTCTTTAAAAGCGGTAGTATTTTGATCTGTATAGAACATGTGTTACAGCACATAAGTATACAACCTAAGTTACAAGCAAGGAAACACTCAGAGATTGAATGTACATGTGTATGTGTGTGACTGCATGCATTCATCATGATCTACACACACCAAGTAAAGAACACCATGCTTTGAGGACTTCCAGTGTATGGCTTTGCTATATACTATATAGAGCGCTACTTGATGCATTGGAAAGTCCTCCATCCTAGATGTTGTGTAGATCAAGATACATGGTGTGGCTGGCTTTGCAGCCATCCAAACCAACTGTATGTCCAAGGGAAAGAAAAAAACCCATCCACCATAAACACACGTGTGGTAGGTGCATGTGATGTATGCATGTTGTATGAGGAAACGGGAATGTGCTGACACCCACGCAAATTAATGCGAGGAAGAGGCTTGTGGATAATGAATGGATCATTGTTTGGATAATCTAAACTCTTATCTTGTTTCTATCCCCTAAATGTAAGTGTATAAAATTTATGACCGCCTAATCTACTCATCAAGTGGCCACATTTTCCTAATACTGAACCTTTCAGTTCGCAACCACTTCATGAGTGAGCGAGGCATCTTTTGAATTGTGTGAATTCTTATACATTTAAATTTAAGGGAATGGGAGCAAGATGAACATTTCAAAATAAGAAATGATTTAATAGCTATAAGCCGGCCCCTCAAGAAAATGGGATCAAGACATGCATGCACGTGTGCATGTTTGTGTGTGTGTGTGTAGAAAATGGGGTCTACAATGGCATTGTAGTTAGCTATCTACAATGGGTACCACGTGAAGAAACGATCAGCCATTCTATGGATGGATGTTTCATCTTGACCGTTTTGGAAACTATTTACCCATACATCAAGTGCATCATTTCTTACATTTTTTAAACGGCTGAAATATTTTATTTTCAATTTGATGCACTCAATGTATGGGTAAAATAGTTTCCAAATCACTTGATCTGTCTTTCCACAAAGCATGGAGATCCAGATGAACAACGCACATGATCCATAGAATGACCCACCATTTCTCCGCATGGCATCCATTGTAGGAGCAATCCACACTGCCATTGGAAACTCTCATTTGCCCATAAATACATATAGTTTATATATACATATATGTATAGAGAGATAAACTTGGGTTGATATGGAGATGAATCTTTCCCATTCAAATTCAATGTTAGCTTATTCAAATTGAAGATCTACTCCGTTGGAGTTGATCTACATTATTAAGAGTGCTTAAAAACAAAAATTTAAGTGTTTTGAATATTTTTATTTATTCATCAAGTAGGCACAAAATGAATGGTCAAAAAGTGAGTTCGTTATTTTAACGGTGTAGAATATTTGAAACCTAACAAAAGTTGATGTGTGAGGGTTTTTAAATGTTTAGATCAAGATCAAATAGTCGAATTGAGAATTTGTATGTCTAAAATCATAGATCTAAGTAATATGCTACTTTCATTGTCCATTTTGTGCCTATTTGATGCATGGACAAGAAAACTACAAAACACTTGATTTTTGATTTTTAACTACTTTAAATAATATAGATCAACTTCAACAGATTTGGATCTTGTATTTTAATTCCGTAGCATTGAATTTGCGGGAGAAGGATCCATGCTCAAGTTCTTTCAGAAGTAGCCAAGTCTCATTGTGTGTGTGTGTGTGTCTACGCGGGCGGTAGTGGTCAATAGTTTTCAAGAAACAAAATATATTCTCACCTACCAAACTACATAATGAGTCACTCATATCATCCATATGGATGGTTTACACCATTCATCTTAATCTACCTGTCATAAAACATGTAGACAAAAAATTATGTGATCGGAGGACTTCTAACCCATCCATCCAATGACTGCAATCGAAAGGAGGATTAACAGAATGAAAATAACACTTTAGACGAATAAGCTACTTCACAAATATTTTTGTCTGCATATGTTTCATCACGTGTCGAACAAGATCAATGGTGTAGATCATCCAAAGGGGTGGTCTACCTTTGGTTGAAATGGTGATAGGCAGGCAGAAGAGTGACTTAACGCACAACACCCAAACCCTAGGCAGAAAATGCATTTTTTTAACTTAATAAAAAAGTATGAATCTCCAGTTTAAAAAGGTCGCTGCCATCATGGTTGGCGTCCCTCATCAGCATCGGAGAGCACTAGCAACCACAAAAACACTCCGAGTTTAATCACACGAAGTTGGTCTAAACAGGCTTCTTTAATAAAATTAGGCCTAGATGCCTTGACTCTTTCCTTACTTCTCTCAACTTGCGGAGGAAACTAGCAATGATAGGACAAGGTTAGGGTGGTAGGGAGGAGCGTTCAATCAGAACCCTTTAATAACAGTAGGAGACACCAATGACAACAATAGGCAACCCTCACAAGGTTGTGATGCATACATCATAGAGCTGACACCACCACCAATGTCCAAGTCTAAAGAATGGGGCGTTTAGCAAAGGAGACTCGAGAACCATGTTTGGTTCTAGAAGAAGATTTTGTAATCAGAGTTGTAGGATTAGTAATTTTCTTTTCAAGTATTTTTGTTTTCTTTTAGATTTTTGATTTCTTTTAGGATTAGTATTTCTATTTCATCTGTACCTAGGAGAGTAGATTTTGTAGCCTATATAAAGGGCCCTCATGCATTCTATTGGGAGATACAATTAATGAAAAGTTTCTTCACTCTCAATTGAGTTTGATTATTAGATTTCTCAATCCTAAATTCTATTAGTAGTGGGATGCTCTAATCAGACACATTCAGTGATGAGATGCCTTCATTAATTAATCGGTTACTTTCTATTCGCTCTCTACCTCACATATCAAATTTCTTCCTTTGTTGATCTTCGTCGAGTTCTCATTGTCGATAACCCTTCAACGCCTTACCTCAACTTCATTTACATCATCTCTCTCCCACCTTTCAAGTTAAAGCCTGATTTCTTTGTTGCTCAACAACTGTTTAAAACCCTTGCCATAATTTTGAAGAAATGCACGCGGCTTCTGCACTCAAAACTGTGCCCAGGCGCTCGTGCACAGACGCACCATGCCCAGGCACCAGACAATCACGCCTACGAAAACTAACGGGCGCACCTGAGCCCCTCCCATTGTTGGAATTCTAAGCGAGGGTATTCATAGTGTTTGTTTCAAAGTCCACTATAGTGTTATCATTTCGACCTCATCTGCAAATCAACCACAACAATCAAAAACAACTAAGATCATATCTACCATCATCCCAGATATTTCATTACATTAACATTTAATTACAAGTCTAAATATACATCCGGTCGATTATCTATTTTAATCTCTTGTCCACATCGAAAGTGAGTTGAGTGATTCTGT
Organism: Agave tequilana; assembly: GCA_038442645.1. Classification (NCBI taxonomy): domain Eukaryota; kingdom Viridiplantae; phylum Streptophyta; class Magnoliopsida; order Asparagales; family Asparagaceae; genus Agave; species Agave tequilana. Next base: position 34,699 of record JAVJIF010024254.1, read on the forward strand.
TTCCTCTTGTAATTGATCTAGTCTCTTTATTACACGTAGAATCTATTTACCTACATAGCAAACATCATCTAAGCAGCACTATGATATTTGATATTTATCACATAATGGCATGTTAAAAAATCACAACTGATATTACTTGTTTTAACTTGTTTTTCTACCAAAGGTCTTTTTATTAGTGAAACATTTCCTTGAGTTATTTTATCTATTGCTTCTGCTCACGCACATATTTCACATCAGTTTGGTATCAAAACCTAGGTAGAGTGGAATTGCACAGTCATGTAGGATTTACATTTGAGGCACATTTATTTACTTGTTTGCATTTTAGAAAAATTAGTGTAATTTTTAGGAAACTTGAAGGATAAATCCTTTCCCTAAAATTTTCATACGATTGGTGTCTTAGGAAGGGTATTTCAAAGTGATTACTTAATTAAGGAATGCTAAAGGCAAAAACCTCCCACTTGATTTATTTCACCGACCTGACCGATTGGATTGGTAAGATTAGGGTTTGATTAATCTGACAATCTTAAAATTACCAACAAAATAAAACAAAAATTAGTTAGTTTTTTGCATATTGCATTTAGGACACATACATTGTATGCCAACCTATAGTGGTAACCCCATATTTGCTAGACGAGTTCGGGTTCATCCCAATGGAGTCCTAACCCACCCTAGCTGAAATCTTGGCTAAACTTGAAGCCCTGACTCAAACCGTGACCAAACTACAAGCTGAACGTAAAACACCCGACACTGGGGATACCCCACCGCGATACCACCGTCGTGATAACTCTTCTGGTCCATCCAATCTCGATGCTCAATATCTGAAAAGCCTCAAGATCGACGTCCCCACATTTGATAGACATCACGACCCACAACTTTTCCTAGATTGGATACTCCAACTAGATAGGTACTTCACATGGTACGAATTCACTGAACCTAAGAAAGTTAAGTTTGTCGTGATGAGGTTGTCTGGTCAAGCTAGTCAATACTAGACTAACTAAGAGAACAAACGTGTAGCTTGAGGTCAACCACTGATTGACACATGGGATATGATGAAAGATGAGTTACAAACAAAGTATGTACCACCATCATTTAGTACCTGTCTCATGAAGTGGCACCAAAATACTCAAGGCAACAAATCGCCAAAAAGAGTACGTGGCAAAATTCAATGAGTTTCTCATCAGGGTGTAATACCCTCAACACTGAGAGACTAGCTCAAACCCTTTCTAATTTCAGAACCAGATTTAGAGAAGACTTGTGAACTGAACTGTTAGATAGAGCAGTCAACGAGATAGAGATAGCCTACAAGTTAGTCCAATATCTAAATTCTCTTAGGTCTAACTATAACACTATGGGTTTTGGTTCAAAATCGAGTGTGTCCAGAACCTCCTCATCTTCCCAGTCCAACAAATCTAGCACCCCATCCTTCTCCCGAAAGAACTGTTTCAAGAACATAAATAGAGATAACCGTAGCAAAACTTTCGAATAAACTATTCCAAAATTAGTGCTTCTACCAAGTGTTATAAACGTTAAGGTTAAGGGCACGTCGCGGCTAACTATGGCAGCGAAATTAAGATCACCTTCGTTGACGGAGTTCCCATAGAAGCTCCCAATTCTGCATCCGAGAATTTTGCATATCACCCGAATCTAAAAGAAAAGGACGATTCTAATTATGACCAAGAAAATTCTGATATTGAATGCAATTGTATTCGACCACCACCTTGAAATTACGTATCTGTCGTCAGTGTGCATTCTAACAATACAAAAAGAAAAAATGATTGGAGAAGAACTGCAAACTTCACACATTCACTAAGATTGGGGGGAAGAATTGGAAAGTGATAGTGGATAGTGAAAGTTATGTCAATGCAGTATCGTTCACAATGTTTGGAAAGGTTGGATTGAAGTTGCACCTTATCCCCATCTGTATAAGATCATGGATCAACTCCAGGGCCTAAGATGTGAAACAACGATGTCTTGTCCCGACTGACTTTGAACTTTATAAAGACTAGATATAGAGTGATGTTACAATGATGTAGGTCAAATCATTCTAGGACGACCATGGCTCTTCGACAAGGATGTTACTATTCACGATCAATCGAACATGTGTCGATTTGAACATGAGGGTAAGAAGAACAAATTGATACCCCTCTAATCTATAGCTAAACAGCCTAAACCTAATGCACCAAAGAAGTCGACAGGAGTTCATTTGATCAATGCGACAGAACTTGATCAAGAACTTAAGAATGGTATCACATTTATGATCTTAGCTGCTAGAGAAGTGGTTAAACACTGGGTAACCCTATTCCTCCAGAAGTCACCCCTGTGATTGAGGAGCTTAGTAATGTTTTCCCCGAAGACCTTCCGAATACAGTACCACCAATGTGTGACATCTAACACGCTATCGATCTAATATCCAGATTAAGTCTGTTAAAATTGCCACATTATTGACTGAACTCAACCAAGCATGCAAAGCTCAAGAGACAAGTCGATGAGCTGGTAGATAATGGCTTTATTAGAGAGAGCATAAGCCCATGTGCGATCTTCACATTATTAACGCCAAAGAAAAATGGATGAGGTGCATGTGCCTGGATAGTAGAGCGATTAACAAAATCACAATCAAGTATCGTTTTTCATTTTCGAGGTTGGATGATATATTGGATATGATGTCTGGTGCCACAACCATTTCAAAGATGGATCTAAAGAGTAGTTATCACCAAATCCACATTCGTTCAGGAGATGAATAGAAGACTGCTTTTAAGACAAAAGATGATCTATATGAATGAATGATAATGCCATTTGGATTGACCAACGCTCTGATTTATGCAAGTGATGACTCAAGTACTACGACCTTCTATAGGAAAATTTATTGCAGTCTACTTTGATGACATCCTCATTTATAACCATTCTTGTGAGCAACATTAAGAACACTTGCGTCAAGTTTGTATTGTGCTGAGAAAGGAAGAATCTTATGTTAATCTGACGAAGTGTGCCTTTCTTTCAACACAATCCACTTTCTAGGGTTTGTAGTTTCTTTGAACGGAGTTTTCGGGAATCTAGAAAAGTGAAAGCCATCGAGAAATGGCCTGAACAGAAAGACCATCATGTTGGCCCAAAGGCCTTCCACCCTAGTTTTGATGATGATTAACTCATGTAGTTATGTTTACTAATATTCTTGTGTTTTTAGTCTCAGATCTTGTAACAAGATATTAGTTGGTGATTGCTTCAAAAAGATGAGTTTGGAAGCCATCACTTGGTGATTCCCATGCCCGAGCATCAAGATCATACCTTTACACTCGGTGGATCACGTTTGGGATCGAGTCGGCTTGAAGATTGAAGATCGTCAAGAAGACTTAGGTATCCTAGTTTAGTTTAGTGTGTTTTTAGATCCATTTGTAAAGCTTAGTATAGTTGATATGCTCAAGTGCACAAAACACACACGTTTTATGTTTGGTTTTTTGGTTTTCATGAATAGTTGATCAAACAAGTTTACTTTGTTTTTATGTATATTAGATGTGCTCTATATACATACATGCTTACATGACTTATACAAACTTATTTTGACTTTCCTATTCATGTATTGAAAAATCAAGTTTGATAAAAATACAAGTGTTGGTTTTTGATAAAACTTGCAAGACACAAAATGATTGAATATGTTGATATATGTTTTGAAATTTTTATCACAAGTTTGTTTATCAAAGTAAAATGATAAAACAATTTTTATGGTAATTTTAAAAGAGATAAAAGATTTTCTAAAATATTTTTAACATGTGTTTCTGTCCCAGAACAGTGGCTGACAGGCCAGGTCGGCCGACCGCATGGGTCGACCGAACCATAGGCCGGTCGACCCGTGCGGTCGACCGACGTGCACAAGCCTGTGCACGTTTGGCAGCCACAGGGACGGTCGGCCGGGCGGCCGACCGAACCTGAGAGCAGTGCTCTCTGTTTGTTTGGGTCGACCGGGCGGTCGACCGGGTTGCCCCAACGGTCACATTTTTGACCATTGGCGGTCGGCCGGGCCGGCCGACCGGTAGCCTGTCAGGCTGCCAGATCAGCCTAACGGCTAGTTTTCTGATGGGCCTATATAAACCCCAATTCTTTAGGATTTTGGCCAAGATTTTTAGAGCTGATTTTCTCCCATTCTCTGGTTTTAAAAAGAAGTTTTTAAAAGAGTTTAAAGAGCAAAAAGATTCATCTTGTTTGTTTTTAAGTGTTTTGTTATTTTTAAAGAAAATAGGTTTTTGGGAATTGGTTTATTGTTCTTCAATTCAATATCTATTTGGTATTTTCCCAAGAGTTTTTCTTTGATCAAAACACTTAGTTTTCCACACTTGAGCTATCACCTATCCTATTCTATTAGGATCATTTGTTTTGTGGAAAAAGAGGAGAAAGAGAGATTGTTTGTGGTTGAAAGAAACCATTTGTTATACACTCTTGATTTTGTTGTATCCCTCTTTGGTAGAGCTTGATCGGGTGATTGGTTTGCTCCCTCTTTGGTAGAGGTTGAGGCTTGTGGTTTGCTCCCTCTAGTGAGAGGTGGAGTTTGGTTTGTAAACCCTCTTCGTTAGAGGTGTTGGTTGTTGTTTGGCTAAGGGCCTACCCCTCTTGTGTGAGGTGGTGTTTGTATTGAGAGAGGAGTTTGGTACTCTTTGTGTTGTAACAAATCCTCCTCGGTGGAGGTTCCCTCGGTGGGAGATAGTGGATTGAAAATCCTACACGGTAGTGTAGGCGGGGATGTAGAGCTAGGGGCTCGAACCTCGAAACATATCTTGTTGTTAGCGTTTGATCCACTTGTCTCTCTAACTCTCTCTCTTTTATTTGTGCAAAGCATCATTCTTAGCATCATATCATATTTGCTTGTGTTGTCCTTGCATTGATTCATATTGCTTATTCATTATATGCTTGGATTGCTTGTGTGTGTGCCTCACTTATACTTAACCACAAGAGCTTCACATAGCACCTCAACCCATTCAAGGGGAATCAAGAGGAGTTAGTCCAGAGCCCTTCACGGGGAATTCGGCTACACTTGTTGGTTGTATTAAGTGTGATTGCAAAATTTGCATTAGCTTCCGCATTTAGCGCATTTAGTTTCTAGATTAGCAAGTACACCTATTCACCCCCCTCTAGGTGTGCTTTCAAGTGGCATTAGAGCACTTTCAGTTGCTATCAGAGCCAGCGCTCCTGATACTTAGGCTTAACATCCTAGGAGTGAGATCCATTTGTTTGCTAATCTACATTTGCATTTGCTTGTTTGCACACATATAGTTTGGACCCATGAACTTCAAGACCCCACCTATGTTTGACCCTTCCAACATCATTGTTTGGAAGATTAGGATGTCCGTTTATTTACAAACCCTAGGACATAAGGTTCACCTTGCCATTACCAAGGAATCCTACCTTAGTGATAGCAAGCATATAGGGGCCAATGCACAAGCCCTTGAGGCCCATTAGAAGCACATTACCTAAAGAATATCTTATGAGTGTTTCTAACCTTGATTCCGCTTTTGCAGTGTGGAACAAGTTGACAACAACCACCACCTACAAGCTTCAAACGCCTATCCAACAAGAAGAAGAATCTAGTGGAGAATCCGAGCCACAACAATGCTTTATGATCCAGGGAATGACTCCCTTGAGGTACAATCGGAAACCCAACTAGATAGTTTTGATGCTAGTTCTTCATGTAATGATTTTGTTGATCCCCATGCTTTAAATGAAGAACTATCTATAGTTTGTGAAAAATTAATTGAAAAATATAATTTGTTGAAAAAAAGACTTTTGCTTTAACTAAAGAAAATGAAAAATTGTCCTCTAAACTTGATTGTGTTTTTCAAGAGAAGGTTGAGGTCTATAATGAAAGGGATTCATTGAGATCTCAACTAGACCTTGCACTAAAAGAAAATGATTTGTTGAAAAATAAAAATGATTGTGAAAATATTTTGAAGAAAAATGAAAACTTGTCTTCAAAAATTGATTTTATTTTAAAGGAGAATGTTGTTTTGAAAACAAAATTATTTCTATTTCAAAAGATTTAGATATGTGTTTAAAGAAAAATATTGTTTTGCAAAATAAGATTGATGCACATGTTTGCCATGCTAGGGTAGTATCACACACTTCACCTATTGCATGCCACACTTCTTCTTTGATCAACAATGATATATCCATGCTTAAGAAGAAGGTTGATTGTTTGGGCTCCACTATGAGCCAATGTGCCATGAACCACTCACGGTTGGAAACCTTGGTTCGAAAGAAACAAGTTCCATCCTTTATGCATGCACACCCATCACGGCATACACATGCTCCTCACGGACACCATCACACCATGTATGCTCATGTGTACACTTGTACACATTGTGGACGTAAGGGCCACCTTGCTAAATTTTGCTTTGATAGATTACATACTTCAAATTTAGCAACTAAATTTGTTTGGGTTAGAGAAGGTACTAACCCCCATGGACCCAATAAGATATGGGTACCAAAGACGACCCCTAAAATTTTTGATGCAGGTGTGGACTCTCACATGACGTGAGAGTAGTGGTACCTTGGAGTGGATGCTTCCATACTTAAAGGAAACTATTTGGATGCATCACTTTCAAGGGATGTTTAGTGGAGAGGACCACCATGTTTTGGAGACAAAGAAAGTTGCCTTCTAGGTGTTGGTAACGATTCCTAACTCCTTATTTATTGTTTACATGCTTTTCATATCATATGTTTATAGCATGTTTTGATGTTTATTGATCATTATGAAAATGCCATGCTTATTTAGATTCTTGACATACATGTATAGTATTTGAGACACCCATGTTTAATATGGATTATTATTTTGTGTTCTCGTATTTGATTAGCTATCATGTACATCATAAATCTAATAACATGTGGATATTCATAATAATCATGTTTATGTTTATCATGTTGATTTATATCTTTGTTTGATGCTTCATGATTTGAATATTTGTTTAAGTGTTAGTTTTCATTAAGACTAGGATTTATATTTGTACATATAGCGGGCCACAAATAAATCTATATATGTTTGAGCTTGAATGCTTATTTGAACCCATTAGATGTGCTAGTATAGTCTAGTTTTGATGATTCATGCATTTTAAACTTGTATTCCTATTTTTGGATTTGTTTTTATGTGTATGAGTTTTCATTTCATGTATATGTGTAATTTTGCCAAACTTTAAGATATACATGAATACCCCTTGAGTCATTTGCCTTTCATGCAAATCTATACATATGGACTCAATTGTGTTTAGGGATATGTATGTATACTTTTTGTTGACAAATCATACATATATCTTGAAATGAAATTTGTTTTAATGGAAATTTAGTTTTTCATGTTTCCATGTGTTTATTTGTTTAACTTCATGTATATGTCTATTTTATCCAAATTATTATTATACATATACATCCTTTTTGAGCCACGTGCCTTCATGCATATATCTTTGTGGACTCGTTATGTTTGGATATGTATGTATACTTTAGTTTGTATAGGACATACATATACCTTGAAGATTAAATAATTTTGATGATTTTCATTGTTTCAAGGAATTTTGAGCTTATTGGAAATTTCATAATGTCATGTCACACATTACTTGTACACTCACCATTTTTAAAATATTTCTCATGAGTATGTTTTCATGAGCATGTATGGACTTTATTGAATATTGAGTGTTTTTAAGTGCTATGTGATTTACATGTATTTTATGAAAATTATTTTTAGTTTATTCCTTGCTTGAAGGATTTCGTACTAGTTTAAAAGATTTTCCATTTAACTAGTTACGGTATTCTTCATTTTGGTAGAGTTTTTCAAATAAAGCTTATTTTCAAATCTATTTTTGAAAACCCCTACCTTCTATGAGAGGTTGGATGGGAGATCATGTTCATGTATGCTTTAAATGAAAATCATTTAAAACTTGAACCATGATTGGGAGGTAGTTATATGAGATATACACTTGATCTTATTGTTATTTCAATTGGTATCATTGAATTCTTTCAATTGGTATCAATTTTGACCTTTTTTTTGTATACTCATATATTTTTGTATATGTATGCTTGTCAAAGAGTATCAATTTCAATTGGTATCTATTTTCCATACATATATATGTTTGTGTTTATGCTAAGCTTGAGCTTCAATTTTGTTTCAATTGATTACTTTTAAATTGGTATCAAGCCTACGCATTATTTTAGTTTGTATTTCATAAAGGGGGAGAAAATTTGATTTTGTATTTCAATTGGTATTTGTACTCCCATACTTTATGATTGAAAATTTAAATTTGGTATCATATGTTCAAAATGAAAAACATTTACAATTGGTATCAAAATTTTTGTTTAGACATTCAAATTTATTATGTTTAATTTCAATTGGTATCAAGATTTTCATGTGTTTTGCTTAAAATTTGTATCAATATTTTTTTTTTGTTTCCTTTCAATTGGTATCAAGATGCTATTCTTTGACATATTTTCAATTGGTACCTTAATTGATTGTCACCCCTAATTGGTTTTGTTTTTGTTTTAGACAAAAGGGGAGAAAAATTTATTGATTTAGTTTTTGCTTTTACCCTTATTGATGATTGATTCTTTGTATTAAAAGGGTGAGAAAATTTTGTTTTGTTTTGATTGTTTACCCCTTTGTTGATGATTGACAAAAAGGGGAGAAAGATTTTGAGTTTATGAGTTTTTATATATGCATGTTTGTATTTTGCATATATTAAGTTTAATTTAGTTTAATTTTAATTGGTATCTAGAGCATGTTTTGCTTTTAAACATTTCATTAGTATCTAGAGCCATTTATTGTTTTGCATAGATATGCATCCATGTTTAATATTCATTGCATATTATGTTTATTTGTTTATGCATGAGTTAAGGGGGAGCTTCTTTGAAGCTTAACTTTATCCATGCATATATAACTCCATGAGTTTTGTCATCATCAAAAAGGGGGAGATTGTTAGCCCAAAGGCCTTCCACCCTAGTTTTGATGATGATTAACTCATATAGTTATGTTTACTAATATTCTTGTGTTTTTAGTCTCAGATCTTGTAACAAGATATTAGTTGGTGATTGCTTCAAAAAGATGAGTTTGGAAGCCTTCACTTGGTGATTCCCGTGCCCGAGCATCAAGATCATACCTTTGCACTCGGTGGATCACGTTTGGGATCGAGTCGGCTTGAAGATTGAAGATCGTCAAGAAGACTTAGGTATCCTAGTTTAGTTTAGTGTGTTTTAGATCCATTTGTAAAGCTTAGTATAGTTGATATGCTCAAGTGCACAAAACACACACGTTTTATGTTTGGTTTTTGGTTTTCATGAATAGTTGATCAAACAAGTTTACTTTATTTTTATGTATATTAGATGTGCTCTATATACATACATGCTTACATGACTTATACAAACTTATTTTGACTTTCCTATTCATGTATTGAAAATCAAGTTTGATAAAAATACAAGTGTTGGTTTATGATAAAACTTGCAAGACACAAAAATGATTGAATATGTTGATATATGTCTTGAAATTTTTATCACAAGTTTGTTTATCAAAGTAAAATGATAAAACAATTTTTATGGTAATTTTAAAAGAGAAAAGATTTTCTAAAATATTTTTAACATGTGTTTCTGTCCCAGAACAGTGGCTGACAGGCCAGGTCGGCCGACCGCATGGGTTGACCGAACCATAGGCCCGTCGACCCGTGCAGTCGACCGACGTGCACAAGCCTGTGCACGTTTGGCAGCCACAGGGACGGTCGGCCGGGCGGCCGACCGGACCTGAGAGCAGTGCTCTCTGTTTGTTTGGGTCGACCGGGCGGTCGACCGGTTTGCCCCAACGGTCACATTTCTGACCGTTGGCGGTCGGCCGGCCGGCCGACCGGTAACCTATCAGGCTGCCAGATCAGCCTAACGGCTAGTTTTCTGATGGGCCTATATAAACCTCAATTCTTTGAGATTTTGGCCAAGATTTTTAGAACTGATTTTCTCCCATTCTCTGGTTTTAAAAAGAAGTTTTTAAAAGAGTTTAAAGAGCAAAAAGATTCATCTTGTTTGTTTTTAAGTGTTTTGTTATTTTCAAAGAAAATAGGTTTTTGGGAATTGGTTTATTGTTCTTCAATTCAATATCTATTTGGTATTTTCCCAAGAGTTTTTCTTTGATCAAAACACTTAGTTTTCCACACGCTATCACCTATCCTATTCTATTAGGATCATTTGTTTTGTGAAAAAAGAGAAGAGAAAGAGAGATTGTTTGTGGTTGAAAGAAACCACTTGTTGTACACCCTTGATTTTGTTGTATCCCTCTTTGGTAGAGGTTGATCGGGTGATTGGTTTGCTCCCTCTTTGGTAGAGGTTGAGGCTTGTGGTTTGCTCCCTCTAGTGAGAGGTGGAGTTTGGTTTGTAAACCCTCTTCGGTAGAGGTGTTGGTGTGTTGTTTGGCTAAGGGCCTACCCCTCTTGTGTGAGGTGGCGTTTGTATTGAGAGAAGAGTTTGGTACTCCTTGTGTTGTAACAAATCCTCCTCGGTGGAGGTTCCCTCGGTGGGAGATAGTGGATTGAAAATCCTACACGGTGGTGTAGGCGGGGATGTAGAGCTAGGGGCTCGAACCTCGAAACATATCTTGTTGTTAGCGTTTGATCCACTTGTCTCTCTAACTCTCTCTTTTATTTGTGCAAAGCATCATTCTTAGCATCATATCATATTTGCTTGTGTTGTTCTTGCATTGATTCATATTGCTTATTCATTATATGCTTGGATTGCTTGTGTGTGTGCCTCACTTATACTTAACCACAAGAGCTTCACATAGCACATCAACCCATTCAAGGGGAATCAAGAGGAGTTAGTCCAGAGCCCTTCACGGGGAATTCGGCTACACTTGTTGGTTGTATTAAGTGTGATTGCAAAATTTGCATTAGCTTCCGCATTTAGCGCATTTAGTTTCTAGATTAGCAAGTACATCTATTCACCCCCCCTCTAGGTGTGCTTTCAAGTGGCATTAGAGCACTTTCACATCAGTGAGGTAAGAAGTTTCCACGGGCTTGCTATCTACTACCGAAAGTTTATAAAATCGTTCAACACTGTCATGACCCTGATTATGAACTGTCTAAAGAAATGTGAGTTTACATGATCAAATATTGCTGCTAAAGTATTTGTTGAAATTAAGGCAAGAACGGTCAGTGCCCAAGTTATACGTCTCCCTGATTTTTCCAAGATTTTTTAAGTAGCATGTGAAGCATCCAGTATAGATATAGGTAGAGTTTTAGCTCAAAAAGGGCATCCAGTTGCTTACTTTAGTGAGAAACTAAATGACGCCAAGCAAAAATACTCTACCCATAATGAGTTTTGCGCGGTGATTCAAGCGTTTTGCTATAGGCGATATTATTTGCTATCGCAAGTATTCATTCTATTTTCTGTCTATGAGACTTTGAAATACATCTTCTCCTAAAAGAAGTTGAATGCTAGACATGATCGTTGGATTGAGTTATTACAAGACTACACATTCACCCTAAGTCACAAAGAGCGAGTTAAAAACAAAACAGCTGACGCTCTCAGCCACCGTATATTCATTCTGACAAAGATGATAATAGTAGTTAGTAGTTTTAAGATATTGAGAACTGAGTATGAGTTATGTCCTGATTTTCATAAGATATACATGGAACTAAAGATAGAATAACACGAGAAGTCGATGGATTTATTCTGCATAATGGGTATTTGTTTGTAGGTCGTAAGCTATGCATTCCAAGAACCTCTTAGAGAATTTCTTGTTTGGAAATTGCATCCTAGTGGTCTAAGTGGACACTTTGGGAACGAGAAAACTATAAAAGCTGTAGAGTATAGATTCATTGACCTAGTTTGAAATGGCATGTTGCTAAGCAAGTTAGTTGATGTCACATTTGTCAACTAGCCAAATAAAGAAAACAAAACATCGATTTGTACACCCCCACTCCTCGTCCCGAATTGTCCTTGGTAAGATGTTGTGGATTTCATGCTAGGTTCACCGAAAACTTTGAGAAAACGCAATTCTGTTTTAGTTGTTGTGAACCGTTTCTCCAAAATGGCCCAATTTCTCCCTTGTTCTATAATAGCCGACACCTCTAGAGTTGCCAAGATATTCTTTGACGATGTTGTCAAATTACATGATTTGTCTAAGACTATTGTGTCTGATATCAAATTCATAAGTTAAATACTTAGGCACACGTTAGGCACAAAACCGAAATTCTCCATTGTTTTTCACCCTCAGACAGATGGTCAATTGAAGTTATCAATAAGAGTCTAGGGAATATGTTACGCACATTAGTTGGTGAACAAATTGGAACTTGGGATCTTAAACTTACCACTGTAGAGTTTGCATACAATACAACTGTGAATAGGACTACAGATACATCACCACAGGAGCGGATATTGACACCCAAAGAAGTGATAAAGACACCCATCAAAATTTGAAAAATTAATATTGACAATTCAACCATTAATAAAATGGCACAAATAGCCTTGATTATTATTTTAAATTATAATTATCAACCCCCTACTGATTAATACACTCATCAAAATTGATCAACACACGCATCCCTCTTTCTTCTTCTTCTTCTTCCCCTACTCTTTGTCACCTTGATAAAAACCCTAGAAATTTTCAACTAAATTTATACATTTTGCTATATCGCAAATCAGAGAATAATCATAGTGGCGTGAGGCGATCATTCAAAGTTAGCAAAGCTCTGTAACCTCTGTTTAAAACTGATTTTAAAAGAATAAAAACGTGTTTTGGTGTCTCTACATCTAAGAACCTTGTAAAAAAGACAAAAAATACATGTAGAAATTGCAGTCATAGAATTTGTACTATGTTTGAAAAATTCACGAATTTCTATGAGATCTCTTTAATTCGATTTTAATTCCTCCTTTTGGGAATTAGTAGGCTGAATTCTGAAGATGCACTATTGTGAAAATTTTATGTTTTATGCATAGAAAATTGCAAACTATTCATGTTTGTTTTTTTATTTTTTCAAAAAATTGTGCCATTTAGCTGAAAAATATTTTGTGATTTCCCACGAATCTTATAAAAATTACTATCACGTAGCCCTACGAGAAAGCAGCCTCACGGCCCTCACCTCAACCTGAGGCAGCACGAAGAGTCTTTTCCAGCAGAACTGGAACCAAAGAGATCCATCCAAAATAAGATTTGGCCCAAGTCCAGTTAGATCCAGTGAGCTTTTCTTCTTGATGGGGATTGCCAGTGGCGAGGGATAGGCAATGGGAAGGCGGCAGAGGAGAGGGTCGGAGGCAGAGGACGGCTCCTTGGATCGCTGTGAAGTGGGAAAGATAGGTAAGAGAGAGAGTGCTGAGGAAGGAGATGTGGGTATTTTGAGGTTTTAAAAAAAATAAAATTAAAGGGGATAAGAGTATTACTGGAAGTTGCGGGGGTGCCTTTATTAATTTTATGGGTGCACTAATCCGGTGGGTGTCTTTATCACTTTTTTGAGTGCCAATATCCGTCCCTCATCACCAGATGAGATTGTTTATGATTTTAAACCTAGACAACCCATCAACCTTTTTCCTATCTCTGACCATAGCATCAGCATCTGCATCATTATTTGCATCACATGTGCACGATTTACACAAGAAAGTTATGGATAAAACTGCTTAAAGTAACACCAACTACAACTACTAACTGACGTAAGAAAAAGACTGAAGGTTTTAATGTTGGAGATCATGTGATGGTACGAATTCGTCCGGAAAGATTTTCACCCAGAACTATTAAGGAATTACATACTCATAGTGCTGGTCCATTTCAAATTTTAAAGAAGCTAAATGATAAAGCTTATGTTAGTGATCTTCATCAAGATTTTGGTATAAAATCTACATTCAATATTGAAGATTTAATGGACTACAAGGGTCTTAATTTACCCCTAGTAAGTAGCAACCCATTAAATAATGAGCCATCTCATAGGCCTATTTCTCAGAGACCTCTTCCATCACTTTCAAATATATTACCCAATACAGTGGATTAAATTGATAAAATTGTCACCACCCAAGATGGTGGTACTCGCAAATATTTGCTTTAATGGAAAGGAAAATCACCAACAAATGATTCTTGATTATATCGAAGTGAGTTGCAAAAGATTAATCTTGGCATATTGGAGCAGTATGAGAGTTCTTCCTCCTCAAATTCAACAGAGTTGAGTTCTTTCCAACCAGGAGAGAATGATGCCGGCATCATGGAGTTGACACTGCCACCAAAGTCAAAGTCCAAAGAATGACGCATGTATCAAAGGAGACTCAAAGAACCATGACTATTTGGTTCTAGAAGAAGATTTTGTAATCAAAGTTGTATGATTAATTGTTTTCTTTTCATGTTTTTTTGTTTTTTTTTAGATTTTCGATTTTTTTTTAGATTAGTATTTCTATTTCAACTGTAACTAGGAGAGTATAATTTTGTAGTCTATATAAAGGGCCCTTGTGTATTCTATTGGGAGATATACAATCAATGAAAAGTTTCTTTATCACAATTGAGTTTGATTATTAGATTTTTCAATCCTAAATTCTGTTAGTGGTGGGATGCCCTAATCAGATTAAATTAGTGGTGAGATGTCTTTATTGATTTATCGGTTACTTTCTATTTTCTCTACCTCACACATCAAATTTCTTCCTCTGTTGAATCTTCGCCAAGTCCTCATCATCGACGATCCTTCACCGCCTCGCCTCAACTTCGTTTACATCATCTCACTGCCAACTATTCAAGTTAAAGCCATGTCTCATTGCTGCCCTACAACTGCTCGAGACTCTTGTCATAATTCTTGAAGAAGTGCCCGCGGCAAGATTGAGCCCAACGCCCAAAGCGCTCGCGCGTAGACGTGCCATGCCCAGACGATCATGACCGCAGAAACTAAAGGGTGCGCCAAGCCTCTCCAGTGGCTGAAATTCTGAGCGAGAGTATTCATATATTCGTTTCAAAGTCCTCTGTAGTGCTACTATCTCGACTTTATCTACAAATCAACCACAACAATCAAACAACAATTAAGATCATATCTACCACCACCTCAAGTATTATTTTCATTACATTAACTTTTTTACAAGTCTAAATATACATCATCCAGTAGATTATTTATTTTGATCTCCTGTTCACATTAAAAGTGAGTGATTCTGCCTCTTCCTTGTAATTAATCTATTCTCTTTATTGCACGTAGAATTGTTTTATATACATAGCAAACAACATCTAATCAGCACTTTGATGTTTAATATTGATCACATAACGGCATGTTAAAGAATCACAATTGATATTACTTGTTTTAACTGTTTTCCTACCAAATTGGTGAAATGTTTCGTTGAGTTGTTTTATCTATTGCTTCCGCTCACGTACATGGTCACATCAGGTTGTTTTTTATTTCAAAAATGTAATTAGGGCACTTAGGCCTAAGGAATCTCGCCTAAACATAAGGGGGATGGGACCATCTCTGCCTAGGCAAGCACCTAAGCAAGTGCAAGGCCACTTTTAGAACATTGTGGTCTACCATGTAGTTTGGCAGGGGGGAATAAACTTTTAGTTTATTCTTAGAGAACAATAATATTATGCCTCTGTATTAGTGGGAGATGGGGGCAGGGGGGGTCCAACCTTTATATCTCATATCTCACCATCCTATTTTAACATGATGGCTCATCGGCATGCCATCCTTCTCCGGCAACCCGCCTTTATGTTTAACATCAAACTCATCTCCCCTCTCCCATTGGCATGACTGTGTAAGCAAGAAAGTGCGTGCACAGACAATAGAGACAAGATCCAACCATGAACAGTTAACTTACAAATGCAAGGTGTTGTTGCAAGACACGCACAGGTATAATGCGATTACCGAATATATAAAAATTCCTAGCATCCACACTATTACATTTCTTTAAAATAAAATGTAAATTAATTTTTTACTGACAAAACATGATTAAACATTTTATAAAGGAAGTGATAATACCTGGAGAAATGGCAGTGCTGATTTGCTTGGATGCTGAATAAATGTGCTTCACAAAGGGCATTCTCTTTATTAACCATTCACCAAGCCAGAAAAGAGTGGCACCCAGCCATGATGAAACGAATATGCCGATGAGAAAAACAAATAATAGAGACGTCAAAAATCCTAGGCCTGGAATGAAAGGAGAAAACATAGTAAGAAAACAATAACTAGATATGAGAAAACAGAGTACGAAAACAATGACAAAACAAAAAAGTAGATGCAATATCAACTATCTTCAGGAAAGTTAAAGTTTTTAAGTTGAGGAAATTTGATAGACAAGACATCCTCGATCAGAGATGGAGCTTAAATTGTTTACCCCTAACTCCTGAAAAATTCAAGCAGTCGCTCATTCTAGGACTTTCTAGCAAAGTTGTCTCTAGTTGTAGTAGTTAATCTGTTAAGCAAGCTTGGCCATTGTACATGGATGCATGCGTGTCTGTGCAGCAAGTAAAAAAGGTTGTCAGTCTACCTCCATACCTCTCCCTTTCTCCTTTTTTATGTGCCCCAAGATACTGTAACCATTTCCAACTAATAACATAATATAAACCCCAAACTGTCTCCTAGAGACTCACCCCCATCCCCAGCTGTATCTGCAACAACAGCAACATAAGCCTTTAACACAAATTCTAAGTTCAAGGTAATTGCTAGATAAGAGATAGTGTTATATCTTGGTTCACTGCCTGAAGCACATGGCCAAGGTAATTCATCAATCTAGGCTTCTAGAACAATTCTCC
>JAVJIF010024255.1:0-53538 GCA_038442645.1 Agave tequilana
GAATTAAGTGTTCGCTCATATTTACTTGTGTAGAATTTTTTTAGCGTGTGTGTGTTAGGATGTATGTAATTGTGTGTGTGTGTGTCTGTGTGTGTGCGTCTGTTTGTGTGTGTACTTATGGTGCGGAATAGACCTGTCAACCGGTCGAGTCTGGGACCCGGACCCGACCCGATTAGGCGGGTATGGGAAAGGTTTTCTGGACTCATACCCGTATACCTGTTAACCCGTATACCCGTTTAGTAAATGGTCGGGTCTGATTTTACTTAAACCAGACTCGATTAACCATTTACCCGTTTCAACACCAAAAATATAAATATCAACTTTGAGAATTAAAAACCTAGATGTTATTTATCAATTTTACAACAGAACTTTCTATTTGATGTTCCCCTTCATTTGAAAATTGCAGAGTTTGTTTTCTTCAACTATTGCTATTTTGAGATCCATATTGTGAAAATCATGCCAACATCTCTATTTAGGAGACCTCTGGTTTTTTTATTAATTAAACTGCTTCGGATATGGATAAACGGGTCTGCACCATGGGTACAGTGGGTCTGGCATCGGACCCCACCTTCTGGACCCGCAGGTAAATAAGGTAGGTATGGTACCTTCTTGGGTAAACAGGTCTGCATCTGATACCATCCGTATCCCCCCGAACCCGACCCATTGACAGGCCTGGTGTGGATGTATGTGTAAGTTTGTGTGTGTATGTTTGTGACTCTGTGTGTATGTGTGTGTTTGTGTATATGTGTGTCTCTGTATGATTTTGTGTGTAAGTTCTGTGTCTATTGTGATTGTATGTCTTTGTGTGTCTGTGTGTGTGATTTTCAGCATACCTTCATGATTATAATTTCAATATTAGAGATTCAATTATTTGTATAAAATTTATATTACCGATAATTAGATATGTAGATAAACATTAGTTGGAAAAATTTAATAGATAAAAATAAAACTATTATTGATTTCCGATATTAGAAGAATGGATCCATTGATGGGTTGCCTGAAGACAATGTAGCTGTTATTTCTTCGTACATAGTTGTAACAGTTGTTGTGGCTAGCAGTCACAACCACTCTTATGGATTATGGAAGCAACCTAAGTAATTCACTCTATATACTGCATTGCATTTTTGATGATCCAATACTAATTTTGAGCCCTACATCACCCAAGCACAATAACTTTGGATATACATAAGGAGTACCACAGATTCATCTCATTCCATCTGGAAGGTATTATTATGTAAGTACATTCTTGCTTATTTGTAATAATCCGTACACACATGCATTAAAAAAAAAACAAAAAACTATACATACGCCCACACCCAAAACAACCCCCCCCCCAACACACACACACCCCCCACCCCACCCAAAAAAAAAACACACACACACACACAAAATCACGCACCTCCTCACACCCTCTCCAGAAATAAATACAACACCCAACCCAAACCCCACCCCACCCCACCCCTCGGGAAAAAAAAAAAAATACACCCCCAACATAATTACACACCTACCCACGCACCCACCTACAAGAAAAGCCTACACGCACGCACCCACAAAAAAACCCTACTCTCGCACACACATGACCACGCACATGCACCAAAAAAAAAGAAAATAAATACTCCCCCCCCCACCCCCCACCCCACCCCCACGCACACCCACACATAAAAAAAAGACACAACCCCTCACAATCACACACACACACCCTCCATAAATAAACACATACACCAAAAAACATATACCTCTGGCCCCTCCGCGCGCCCCCGCGCCCCCGGCACCCCCTCCCCCCCCCCAACCCACACCCACCCACACACGCTCACATAATTCCACACATAGACACACGCTCACCGCAAAAAAAGCCTACACACACTAGGGGTGAGCAGAGTTCGGTTATAACCGAAATAACCGACCAAAAACCGAAACCCGAACCCGAACCGAACCGAACCGCTCTAATTCGGTCGGGTTTCGGTTTTGTGTTCCAAAACCCGAATAGACCGAACCGAACCGAATTTCTCACTCTATATATTAACCTACTCAAATTCAATTTAGTGAATCATATAGTTCATAATAAAACTGGTGGAAGCTTATCTCATTAGTTTTAGTAATACCATCTTTTTTATGTTGAATATGTGAAAGCAATATTAAGTACGCCATCACAATTGAGAATAATATTTATATTAATATAGTTCTTTTTTTCATTCTTATCATTAAAAGTTAGTAATAATTATATGAGTTTTGACATAAGAGCTCAAATACGGTGTAAAAGTTTTAGAATATGAAATTTTCAATTCACATTAAGCTTAGAATCTTTTTCTTATTTCTAATTTGGGTAATGGATATTTGAGATCATAATATTAAAGGATGATAATATAATGGTGATTAAAAAATGTAAGAAATGATGGCAATATATTGACCTAACCGAAAAAACCGAAAAACCGAACCGAACTGAGTTGATTCGGTTCGGTTCGGTTACTAAGTCTAATCGGTTCGATTCGGTTTTGTAAGAATTAGCAAAAACCGAACCGAACCGACCGATGCTCACCCCTAACACACACCCTAAAAAAGCCCTACACGCTCACACACACGCACACAACACACACACCATAATTAAAAAAGTGCGCGCCCCCGCAACCCCATAAAAAAAAAGAAAAAAAAAGTACAATAGCGCACACACAAACATACATTATGAAAAAAAAAAAAAAAACCACACGCACAGCTACCCATCTCTCTCACACACACTCAACACAAAAACTACACACACACAAGAAAAAATACCCAAAAAAGGCTCTATGATTGATTATAAAGCTTAATGCTCTTTCTTTAGGGGGTGTGATTGTCTGTCTTTGATTGCTTAATCCTCTCATGTTACTTTCTGTTGGCTGCTAAAGCTTTGTTTATGGACTTGTTGGACTTGTTTGCATTAGATTCGTTAGACTTTGTTTATTTTTCTGTGTGTGTATAACAGCTTTGTTATGAACTCGTTGGCATTGGAATGAAATGTACAGGTTCTGGTCCCTGTTGCTAGCATTTCATTCATTTTTGGACTTATTGGTATATCAAATGTTTGTATTCTTGGACTTGTTGACATTTCACCAATTTCGCGACTTGTAGACACGTCAAATGTGTGTATTACTGGACTTGTTGGCAATGAGAAAATTGATTTGACACTGTCAATTTTTTTTTTATTTACCTGACATCAGTAGTAGCAGTAGCCAGCAGCGGATGCCACTGCTGGTGCTGCTGTTGGTGGTGGTGATTGAGATTTACAAATTTGGGGGGACAAATGGAGGGGCAAGCTCGTCAGGGATTTTCAAATTTGACCCTCTCCCTTGTTCATGGAAGAAGGAAGATAAGAAAGAGAGTTCTTTTTTCTTTCATTTTTGTCCCAAAAAAAAAAAAAAAAGCTCTTCCACTATTCTTTTTCTCTTCCTCACTTTTCTCCCTTCATCTCTCTCTTCATACAATCCAAACAAGTCTTTAGTACGAGCACCTTTAAATCTCTACTAATATAATAGAAAATCTTTGGGGTCTAAAAGGTCTCACGTTCACGTCAGTCACACTACTTCAAAAAATATCAAAGCTTCATTATTATTAAAATTAAAATGATATTGGAGTTATTTAATGTGTTATATTGGAGAATATGAAACATATTACTATTAGAAAAATATTAAACGTGTTATTTTGGAGAATGAGTCACAATAATGGCTGCTTAGGTGATTTGATAAGATTAATTCATAATTATAGCATTTAAATAGTTTCTAATATGTTCATTAGCACATGCTAAAAATCTAGTGAGCCTGAAATATATCTACTTTAGAATTATCCAATGATATGGAAACTACATATACATCCAAATTTGCACCACACAGCTAAATTCACCAAACTTTTCGTGCATTCATTCTTGCAAAAGCGATATTTGTTTAGCTGCTGTAAAAGCGATATTTTTGGAGGCAACCGTGTATCATCTCTTTGGCAGTTGGTGCTGGGCCTCTCGCTGTCGTCCCTCCCCACTGGCCACGTACTTCAGACCCACAAACTCACCCACGCCCTCGCGCGGCGTCCAATTGCAAGTAACGAATATCAAGTCACTATTCCGGTCTCTGTATCTTGCGGCTTCCTCCCCTCGACGCTCCTCGAGTGAGAATAAGACACCTCTCACCGAATGCCCCGGTCCGTCCACAAACCTGGGGATCCGCGGAACGCAGAATCAGAGATCTCGCCCTTAGATCGTCACCGCGATCCGCTGCCGAACAGCTAACACCAAACGCTCGTTTCACCAAATCACAATTCAAACACGTGGAAACGACCGTTACCGTCCGAGCAAAAATATGCGGCCGTTGTCGTTCCTCGTTGTCCGCCTCTGACGCCGCTCCTTCGTACGCAAATGCCGAGCAGTGATTCTATACAGCTACTGTCGGCAATTTCTGTGCATGCAGCCAACATGATTACATGATTTACATCCAATAATCTGAAGCAACAACGTCTCGTTGGGACAAACAAGCTGTTGGCTGTTCGGAATAAAATACGTGATAAAGGCAGCTTGATCCTGTCGGTGGGCTGACCCGTGAATTCTAAAACAGATTGAGGGTATTTTCGTCAACCGAACCCTCGCAAACCAGGCAGAATAAGACTCGAGGGAAGAAAGGAGAAGGCGACGCTAGAGCGAGATCTCCGCCGCCATTTCTTCTGCTTCATCCCTGTCAATGCGGGTCAGATCCGAAACCCGATAGCGCGCTTCAGATCCGAGCTGTCCGCGAGAACCGAGACCCGCCATGGGGGCGACAAGGGGGAAGGGGTGCGTCGGGTGGCTGATCGTTCTGGTGGTGGCGGCTCTGGTGGTGGCCGCGGTGGTGATCACGTTCAAGGTGAAGCACAAGCACTCGGACCTCGGTCCGGTGCCGGGACCCCCCGGTGAGATTACCACCAAGTACGCCGACGCGCTCGGAGTCGCCCTGCAATTCTTCCAAGTGCAGAAATGTAGGTTCTCTCTTCCTTTGCTTTCCCCTCCTCTTTCTTGTCAAAAAGGAGATATTATTACGACGCTTTTCAGCTTGAATTTTATTGGGCTTATTGTTTTCTTATTGAGTTTTAGTGTTTAGTATGATTTCTTGAAAGACAAAGAATGTAGCTAGTTTCTTGATTTATTACAATTTTCTTGCTTCAAAATTTTGTTTTCTCATGTTTTATCTTTGTTCTTTTGGGAAATTTTCACCTTCAGTATTTGCTGCCCATCTTTCTCTAGGATTTAATTTCCATTTGATGTAACTTGATCTGCATAAAAAGAAATAAAAAAGAAAACGAATTTTTGCCGTTCATGATTGCTTTTCCACAAATTAGAATTTATTGCAGGTGCCGAGATTTAATTTCCCGTTCCATGATATTTCCACGTTAGATTTTATTTCCCTTTCAATTTAATGTCCGTTGTTTGAGCTTATTTGTCCAGAAACCAGAAATTTCCATTTTTGTTCAAGCTATTTCTCATCTTTGCAATTCGATTTTTATTAGCTTAATTCCCAAAACAGAAAGAAATAGTTTTTTTTTATTTTATTTTACCACAATGCTGATTAAATTTGGTTTGTAGCTGGTAGGTTGGTTGACAACAAGATCAAATGGAGAGGGGATTCAGCTTTGAAGGATGGGAGTGTTGCTGGGCTCGACCTGTCCAAAGGTATGTATGATGCTGGAGACCACATGAAGTTCAATTTTCCGATGGCTTTCACTGCCACGGTGCTCTCATGGTCCATTTTGGAGTACGGCGATCAGATGAACGCAGTGAAGCAGCTGGATTCGGCCCGGGACTCTCTTAAGTGGATTACGGATTATTTGATCAATTGCCATCCCGAAGACAATGTGCTATATATTCAGGTATTCCTGAGGTCCTGAAGAACCCATCAAAAAATCTTCAAATCTAATCATTTGTCTTTAACCTCTAGTTGCTATGTAGTTGAAGAGTATGTTTTTGGATCTCGTGGAGTTTAGTTCCATAATTCAGGATAAAGGTTTTATTGTTGTTATGAAGTTTAAAAGCATATAGAATGAGTTACTTGACCCATTCTTCTATGTAGTTAAGTTGTTTTGTTTTGTTATTTTGTTAAATATCACGTCATATTCTCCATATTTAATCCATACTCATCAAAACTGTTGGTTATTTGTTTAATCACTTTAGTAAGCAATCACTATCTCACCTGATAAATTTACAGAATGTTGTATATAATTAGATGGCAAGCTAGCTTGACCCTTATTTATCGAGGTAGCTTGTTAATGTTAAAATGCTATAGAAGTTCCTTTCATGGTAAGTATACAGGAATAGATCACTTCCAAACTATTGAACTTTTTCTCGTTATCTTTATATGATTCCTCATCTGATGTGATTTGTAAAATACTAAAAATCTCTGATGTCACTATTATTCCCTTTGAAGTTTAGCTGGATTCTATGGTCCATATCTAGGGGTGCGAAACGGGCTGGGCCGGGCCACCAACCCACAATGACCTGGCGCGGGTTGGCGCGGGCCCAGCCCGGGTGCCCCGGGCGCGCCCCTATCTAAGGGGTGTGCCCGGGTGGGGCAATTGCGGCCCACGGCCCGGGCCCGGCCAACCCATCCCAATGGGTCGGGAGGGGGGGGGGGGGTATTTTGCAATATTTTTTTTTTTGCAAAAAACCCCATCCGGCCCGACCCACTTTTTTTTTTTGAATTATAAAAAGTATGTGTTTGCTGGAATTTGAACCAAGACCCCCACCACTCTACTTCAATAGACAAACCACAATACCACATTGGTGGGGGTTGAAAAAAAGAAGAGAATAAAATATATTTATTATTATTATTTTTTTAATTATCCAGCCTGGGTCTAGCCCGACCCAGTCCGGGCGGGCCAGCGGGCCGAGCCTGGGAGCCTGAGTCCCCCAAAGGAGCCCATCTTTTGCGGGGGTCCGGGCTTGGCCGGGGCATTGACCTGGAGGGTTCGGAATCTGGCCAGGCCAAACCCGGCCCGTTTGCACTCCTATATATATCATGTCTGACGCGACAAGCAACCTTGGAAAAATAAAAGATGACATAGAGTTTATGGTCATCTCTGATGTTCTGAAACACAATATATATTCATCACTGTGCAGTATATTTGTTATCTCGTAATCAATCTATTTATTGATGTTTTCTAGAAAGGTGATTTGCTAGTGTCTTGATTGAATGCGTATATTTATGTTTCTATTAAATTAAATATCATATTGATATTTTCACTAAATAAAGAAGCATTCTACGTTAATTTAATTTTGAGAAACCAATGCTAAGAGCTTAAATGTAATAAAACATTGCACGATAGCTTAAGTAATATTCATTGTTGCTATTACTATATAGTTGTTAAACCGAGAAAACAAAGTTGAAATTACAGTTTGGTGCAACTTCAAGTCTTCAATGGACAACATTGGCCTGAAGTCGCATGTGATTCTGGCATCAAAGCAGCAATGATCCTGTATTAGTACCTGCAATGGGTTTTGAACTTCATCTCAACTGGCCTCTCTTTTAAATATTGTATTTGTTTATAATTTTATGCAGTTATTCTTTTCCTGGCTATAGACAATTAGATTACCCACCAACTTTATTCCCCCCTTTGTACCTTATAATTCTTACGCAAACATTTTGTTCTGGTTGATAGGTTGGTGACCCTTATACAGATCATAAATGCTGGGAAAGGCCAGAAGAAATGACTGAGATAAGACCTCTACAACAGGTCAACAAAAAGACTCCAGGGACAGAAGTGGCTGCAGAAACAGCAGCAGCTATGGCTGCAGCTTCAATGGTCTTCAAAACGGTTGACTCTGCATATTCTGATTCGCTTCTGCAGCATGCCCAGAAGCTCTTTACTTTTGCTGATACTTACAGAGGTTCTTATAGTATCAACATCCCAGAACTCCAAAAGTACTATAACTCTACAGGTTATAAAGACGAGTTGTTGTGGGCTGCTACCTGGCTCTATCATGCCACTGGTGATCAGTCATATCTCAGTTATGCAACTGTAGAAAATGGAGAAGAGTTTGCTGATTGGGAGAGACCAACTTGGTTTAGTTGGGATGACAAGCGGGCAGGAACACAGGTATATTCATATAACTAATTTATATAATTCAAGTAAAATATTTGGCCCATTAGGGCACATTTATGGAAAATTATATCATTTAATAAATAGGATTTGCATAAATCATCATGAATTGCAAAATTTTAGTTTTGATGCATCCATCCACCTTTTTGCGATTTCTCAGTCAAATTCTATGTATCTTATTAGAGTTCTTACTGAAAATTTAAGCTGTTATTAACGTTCCGGTAGATTTTGGTTCGTCATTGTAAAGCTCATTTCAGATAATGCGTGAAAGACACTATTGCAATGGAAGTTTTGAAAATTCATGCTCTAACTTGACTGCACTGTATTATTATTCGTTGCAGTAAGATACTGTATAAATCAGTTTCGGGATAAGTGCCTCTGCATGCTGTTTTTCTCTGATTTCTTAAAGTCTTTGCGCAGGTTCTATTATCCAGAGTAAACTTTTTTGCTTCCAAACAAGCTTCGAATGCAGAGAGCAGGGGCCTTCAGATGTACAAGAAAACAGCTGAAGCTGTTATGTGTGGCCTTTTACCAGATTCCCCAACAGCCACTACTAGTAGAACAAGTGGTAATTCTCAAACTCATTTTCTATTAGAAGGAACATGAGCTACTACTTATTTATGACGCTGCTGTTTCCTTGTTTGCAATCTGTTTTCTCCAAGTATTAGTCTTCACATTGCTCATGTTGGCAACCCCATGGGTTTTATGTATATAGCAATTGAGAGGCACATGTGCATAAATGTCAATTGTCCTTCTGACCTAAGATGCTTCTGCTTCCAGAAACTTAGAGCTATCAATATCTGGACTCTGGAAGCTAGTAGCTTTACCATAGCCTTTAAATTAGTCGGCCGTGGAGATTGTTTGCAATGCTGAGCTCTCCTTTGCTTAGGTTTACTGGTCATGGAGGATATTTGCAATACTGACGTTTTCTGTTCAATGATATTATTTTTGTTTTGAATTTTTATACGAAAAAGGTTACTCTTGTCTACTTGCATGTGAATGCTATGTTCTTTCACAAGGAAATCTGCCGGGCAGGAGAGGACTGGTTTTTTATATATTCTTTATAGGCATAAGGTTAGTGTCCTCATCTTGTATTTTCAACTCTTGTTGGTTCCGATCATTGCAGTAGACTACAAATAAACAGGCACTGCCATCTATTCTTTTGATTAGATAATTTATTAAGAAGGTACTGTAGAAGTTTATGTAAGGAGTGAATTATGTTAGATAATGTGCTTTACTATGCCACGAATAAGCTTTTGCCTTTGGATATGGAAATTATTCATATTTGTCAAGGCTTGAAGAATGTAAAAGTTCAATGATTAAACAGTGAAATCCAACCATTTCCTGCGGCGCAAAATCCCTTGCCAGAAGTTATTCATTGTTCATTCTTGAGATTGTTACCATAGGCAAATAGAAGTCTTGTTAAATTACTGTTCAATATCAAAGACATCTGAGATTTTCTTATGGACTTGACCTGAAATTTCCATGCAAATACTGAAACTCCTCGTTATTTGTACCCCCTAAAATCCTGGTTTTTTATTGGTGCAAGCATCCATAAAGTATCATGAGATCTAACCATTAATTGTTTATCGTGTTTTGATCTGGCATCAGTTCTGGGAGCTATTGATTATTCAATTTATCGAGAAAATTAGAAATATTTTTGTTTTCTAAGAAGTAAAAGTTGTCATGATTCCATATGAAGTATCCCCCTATCACTGAAGCTAGTCATGTATCCTTATCCAGGTGGTTTAATATGGATTGATCAGTGGAACGCACTGCAGCATCCGGTCGCTGCTTCATTCCTAGCTGTACTTTACAGTGATTACATGCTCACATCACGAACAGCGTCAATTTCCTGCAGTGGGTCGTCCTATAGCCCTACAGATCTGCGGAATTTTGCCGAGTCCCAGGTGATGCCTCCATGCAATTTTTAGATGCCTTCTTTTGATACCTGCCTCTGTAGATGATGCCAATGCATTCTTCCTTGTCTTTTAAAGCCTAATGCTTACCCAGTTGGTTTCAAATTTATCCTCATCCACATGTGACAAAGTCACCAGCAGATCTAGAAATAATCTGCAGACATATGCACATATCTTGTATGTACAAATACATTGTAAATACAATGTATTCTGTGTCTTTATATTGAGATCTTTCTGTTCAGTACAGATTGAAACCACCGTGATTTAGAAAAAGACTGGCATCATTACAGTTTATGAAAGTCTCAACCAGAGGAAAAGCCATAAGAGTTGTAATGAATTTTAAGAAATACATCCAGAATGGCAGTTAGGCCTGGATCACAACTTGTAGACAATTAAGAAGTTAATTAAACAGACATTGTTTCGTCATATCTGCTACCTATCACAAGATCCATTTAAATTAACTTTTAGCAGTCAGGAAAAGAAAAAGTTAATTATAAAAGAATATTAATGGTTGATATTGCTTGTAGTCTTCGATATCTGATCCTGATCCACTGCTGAAGGTCCTGCAAGAATGAAAAGGAAGTTTCTGACATCCTTTACGTCATTTTCAGAAAACTAGTCTGCTTTGAATTTTCATGGGTCTAACAATTTTTATCTCTGCTTGACCTCCATTTCCAAAATAAGGCTAACAATGTCTTTCTTCTACACTGGCTGTGCTATCAGGCTGACTACATCTTGGGTGACAACCCAATGAAGATGAGCTACCTCGTTGGGTACGGGGATAACTACCCCAAGCAGGTGCACCACAGGGGGGCATCCATCCCTGCCAATGCCAACACCGGCTGCAAGGGCTTTCAGTGGCTAGTCTCACCTGGCCCGAACCCAAATGTCGCCATGGGTGCACTCGTGGGCGGCCCCTTCCAGAATGACTCATACATCGATCTCCGAAACAATTCCATGCAGGCTGAGCCAACCACTTACAACAGTGCTGTCGTTGTCGCTCTTCTGTCTGGCCTCGTGACGACATCCTCGATTGCCCAATCCCTCAACTAGGCCCGTCTTCGGGTTCCATGGTCTTTACCTGTTTTGTCATTCATGTATATGTACAAGTGATGTATCATGTGAGCGAGCCGATTATGTGATTGCCTTGTTGTAAGTCTAGTCATTCTTGTGCGATTTGAGAGTTCTCTGCATTATGTAAATGTAATTTTTTCAGACTACCTAATACATGACCTTTGTTGTTCAATTTTGTGCTTTTTACTTTTTAACGTGTTATTGTGCTCGTTATATGTGTCTTTCTTCCCTAGGAAAGCAGACTCTCCTTGATCTTATGCATCTGTGATTTGGTAGTGTCAGGAGAATGTGAGAGAGAGAGAGAGAGAGAGAGAGAGAGAGAGAGATTAATGGAGACATTCTCATTATTTGATTTTTTAAATTCTTAAACTGAGAAATGACCCTTTGAATAGCTAGCGGTTACTTGCTGTGTTTTTAGAGTTGTTGAACGGGGTTTCTTGTGATTTACCTATAAATTTAATTAGGTTTTATATGATTCAAATAGAACTATTTTCTATAAACAGATAATAGATTAGATACATTTGAATGATAGTTCTAAAGAAATTAGAGGATGAATTTTAGATAATTGAAATTAGATTCCAAAAAAGGTTTTAGATTTTATTAGAAAAATATTTTGATATGTAGTAATGCTCCTGCAAGTATGTTCCTACGCTGAGAAAAGGAGTGGGATTTTTTTTTTTTTTTTTTTTTTTTTTTTTTTTTTGCGTTTTAAGCACGTCTTGATAGACAAATAGATTATAGATTTGCATCAAAACTTTGTAACATTTCTAAGAGATGAATACCTCCAATATAACTTCCCTTATAGGGTTTTTCTTTTTTTTTTTTTTTTCTAATTTTTAGTAAGGGTTATAGTCTAATCTTGAATTTTAGGACATCCCTTGCCGAGTACTGATATCTCCCTTTACACTTCATTTTTTTCTTTGTTTTTCTTTCTTTTTTTTGTGCAATTAAATCTTTGTGTAATCAAGACAGTAAAAATAGACATAAGGATAAGTTAGATTATTAAACAACATGTAACAACATTTAAATGAATAAGCAATCATTTAAACTTCGAAGTTCACGTTAGGTTTAAATATATCATTATTATTCTTGTTATATCGTTATAAAAGAAAAAAAAAAAAGAAATAATGTTTTTCCAAAAGAGGGAGAAAATTCAAGGCAACTTCGTGTCACAGTGTGGGAGCCTCTCTCTCTCCCCTCTCCGATTTCTGAGGAGGCCACCGTTGCCCTTATATATACCTCCAAATTTTCAGAATCATCACAAGAAGAGAGATTTTGTTTTATTTTTCATTTTTTTTTGGAGAGAGAGAGAGAGAGAATTTTAATACCCTTTTCTCTCTCTCCTCCCTCTGATTTCGGCGGAGGCCCCCGTAGGGGCGCGTCGCTTCGCCGGTCCCGTCCTTCTGGCGCTCTTATATCGCCTCCATTTCTCTTTCTAGATCTCTCTCTCTCTACGTTTTGATGATCAAATTTCGTTGATTCGTTAATTTGAATAATCGTTGGTTCGTTATTTGGTAAGTTCCCCGGCGTTCTCGTTGGATTGTTATTTTATCAGATTTTGTTATATTTTTTAAAAATGCGAAATTTCTTCACCTTTCTTTATCATGTCATATCTGTGTGATTCATTCTTGCAGTTGGAACCTTTTTGCGGATTTCTTTTTGTTGTTGACGTGAGAAGGAGAAAAGATGATGGGATCATTTCTTAGCAGGGTTTTTATGTAAGAAATTTCTTACTTTTTCTCTCATTTTCTTTCTTTCTTTCTTTTCCCCCTCAATTTTTGAGATAACAAATAACCTAAAATTTGGAGCGAATTTATAAATCTAAGATTTATCTTCTCAAAAAATTGCTCCATTTAACTGTGCGTTTCTTTTTTTTTTTTTTTTTTTTCCCCTTTCTATTTTTTCCTTTTTTGAGAAGAAGAGCCTGACCCAATTTATTGATAGAAATAATAATTATGTACAAGAAGAGGTATAGCCCTTTATGCACCTAACAATGATTAGAAGATAATTATCTAGTTGACTATGATTATAATATTAAAGAGTTACATAAAAAAAAGAGTTTTTGATGGTAAAAGAAACATGTGACTTAAATACAATTATAAGGTCTAAATTATTTGTTTACAATTCTAGTATTAAAGTAATGTTTAAATAAGGATAATTTTTGGGAGGATTACGCCAAATGTTGCCTGTAAATCTAAATATTATTTATTCAAACAAGATCCACACATGCAATAGTTTCTTTATCAAGATCAAAGTGAAGGAGGGTTTTAGGCGTACCTAATTCCATCACGAAGGCAACGCCGAAGGTAGCACGAACTCGAACACTTGAGGATGATGAAGGAAATTATTCTCTAAAAGCAGCAAGTTCTCTTCTTGATCCTTAGAGGGAGATGAGAGGTCTTAAAGAGGGAGATGTCATGATGATAAAGAGGGAATCATATATATATATATATATAAAACATTAAGGAATTGTAGTTCAACTCATCATAAATCTAAGCCCTTGATTAATAATAACATGAGTTCCACACGTATAGATGATAACTTAAATACACTCATGGCTAAGTGTAATTGAAATGTGTCTAAACTAAATCATTAGACTTGATCAATTCTTTATTAGGTCAAACAACATAGGTTAAGTTAGGTGGGTGCAAATATGCAATTGACTTGATTATACCCAATTGACTTTAGACTTGAAACAAAAGAAGTCTAACAATCTCCCACTTAGGTCAAGTAAGTCATGCTGATTAGATATTATGCATAACTTTATGACATCAAAAATTTAATTGCCAAAACCAACATTTTATATCAATCTGGTCCATTAAATGTCCTTCCACTGAACATGACGGTCATTACTTTCTCATAATTGAAGTAGAACCTTTCACATCATAAGTTTCAGAACACTTAACGACATAGATCAAATGTGAATGTGTGTCATGAAAATTTCTTCTGATCAAATAAGGTACACTTTTAACGGGTTCACACTTGATGACTCCAACAAATCTATCTTTATGACTTCAACGAGTCTAACTTTATGACTTCAATGAGTCTAACTGCTAATTCAACAAACTCAAATGCGCAAATTTTTTTTTTAGGAAAATCAATTATAACTTTATTTATCAGAATCATCAAATACAAACACACACACACATATAGTGCACCAAGAAATAATGTCTATTACATATACTAAAATATCCACTTTCACTAAATCACGATATCATCAGGACGAGCCATCCTCATATAAACAATATGCTCTAAGATGATTTTAGGTGACAATCTTTTAGTGATTTGATACATAATGTTGAGAATAGTACTAACGCTATCAACAGACGCAATGTGGCTTCGAACTTTGTCTTTGATGATAAGAAACTTGATGTTGATGTGCCTCGATCTTACTGAACTCTTTTACTCTTGCAGTAGAGCTCTGCAGCTTTATTGTCACAGTACTATGTAATGACCTCTCGACTAAATCCATCATCTTCTTGCAATCAGAAAAATATAACTTGAAATGGACTTTATACTTATCGATACATCCAACATAATTAAAATCTGTATATCCAACCAGTTGCAATTGATCAGATTTTCTGTAGGTAAACATGTAGTCTTTGGTCCTCTGTAGATATCACATTATCTTCTTGGCAGTCTTCCAGTAATCAATTTCAGGTTTGATCAAGTATCTGCCAAGTTTCTCAATGGCATATGCTATGTCTGGACTGGTACAATCTTGAGCATATATTAGATTTTCAACTGCTGATGCATATAAAATGTTTTTCATTTGCTCTTTCTGAAGGATGTTCTTGGGACATTGGAGTAGACTCAACTTATCTCCCATAGTAACTGGTGTATCACTTGGAGAGCAATTATTCATACCATATCTATCTAGCATCTTATCGATATAGGTCTTTTGTGATAAATCTAATATTCTACATATACTGTCACGTTGAATCTAGATGCCTATCACAAAAGAAGTATCTCCATCTTTCATTTCAAAATTTCTTGAGAGAAAACTCTTGGTCTCAAGTTGAAGATCTGTACCGTTACTTGCTAATAGAATATCATCCATATACAACAAAAGAAATATAAGTATACTCCCTTTAAATTTGTGATAAATGCATTGATCAGCTATATTTTTCTTGAAACCAAAGACGGATTTTACTTGATCAAATTTCAAATATAATTGACAGGATGCTTGCTTTAGACCATAAATGAATTTTTAATTTGCAAATTAGATGTGAATTTTTAGTTTTAAAACTATCTGATTGCATTATATAGGTTCATTCCTCAATGTCACCATTAAAGAAAGCAGTCTTAACATTCATATGGTGAAACTCCAGGTCGAAGTGAGTCACTAGTGCCACAACAATTCTAAAAGAATTTTTCATGAAAATCGGGTAAAAAGTCTCTCTATAGTCAAGACTCCCTTTGTGACAAGACGTACCTTATATCTTTCGATATTGCCTTTTAAATCCCGCTTCGTTTTGAACACCCATTTACAACCAATTGATTTTTTCTTTAAGCAATTCTACTAGATTTCAAACATGTTGTCCTTCATGGATTTTAACTCATCAATCATGGCATTTGATCACTTAGAGGAGTGAACACTGAGTTTTCCTCATTCAAGGATGTGGGCCATCCTTCCACCTTATGTCAACCTCATGCTCTTGAAGATAAACTATAATCATTTGCAATGGCTGATCTCCTCTCCCTAGCTGATCTTTTAGGCACTTGTGATTGAAGATTTTCAGGTTCTACCTCATTAACAGGGTCTTCTTCAGAATAAACTGTATATGTACCCTGTAAGGGCACAACTGTATTTTTATGCTGAGGTGAAACAATTACTTCATCATTTGGAACAGTTACCATGAGTATAACAATCTGATCTTCCTCAAATGTGAAATTCTTATGTGATTTATTCTTACTGTTCTGAATATCCTCAATGAAATTAGCATCATCTATCTCTATTATATTTTTAGTCGAGGAACAATACAACCTAAAACATCTAGACCTCTCAGAATACCCAATGAAGAAATAACTAACTGTCCTAAAGTTCAGCTTCTTCTCATGCGGCATATATGATCGAGCTTCACCTGGATAACCCCAAACATGGAGATGCCAAATGCTGAGAGATTTTTCAGTCTATAACTCATAGGATTTTAGCTACTGTTTTACTAGATACTTTGTTAAGGATGTAGACAATTGTCTTTAAGGTTTCACTTCACAATGACTCTGGCAGGGTAGTATGAGCTGACCATATCCTTTAGTGTGTGGTTTCATCTCTCAACAACATCATTTTGACGAAATGAGCATGGTGTGCTGAGACTCTTCCAGAAAATTTACAAAAGGTCCTAAATTTCTATCTGATCTGTCGTATATGTCATAAACTCACCACCATGATCAGATCTAGCAGCTTTAATCTCTCTATTCTGTTGATTTTCAATTTCAACCTTATAGATTTTAAATATGTACAGTGATTGAGATTTCTCATGTATCAAGCATAGGTACTTATAACGGGAGTAATCGTCCTTGAAAGTGATGAAATATCTGTGATTATTCCAAAGAGCGATAGGGAATATTCCACAAATGTCTGTATACACTAAATCCAAGACGCCTGAACTCCGTTTAGCACCAATCTTTCTAATGTTTGTTTGTTTTTCCTTTATACAATTCGTACATACTCCAAGGTTGGGGTAATCTAAAGGACCTTAACTCCACTAGATACAAGTTTTTAGATTCTCTTTTTCGAGATGTGTCCAAACGCCTATGCCATAAACTGTAGAAGTTTTTCTTAATTAATGTTCGCTTAGTATCTATATTATTTCACATATAAAGATTCAGAATATGAAACATGAGGATTCAATTTATATAAGTCATCAATCAAGATTACAGTATCAATAATTTTTGTTTTAGAAAAGAGACTAACTATTTCATTACCAAGAGTGGTAGTATAACCAGATTTGTCTAACAATGAAGTATAAATAAGTTTTCGCCTAAAAGAAGGTACATATAAAGTTTCATCTAAATCTAAAACAAAACTAGAATCTAATCTAAGACTACAAATTCAATAGCTTCAACTGCAATTTTATTTTCATTGCCTATGTATATGTATCGCTAAGCTGAGTTGGACCTCCTTTGAGTTTTGAGGTCCTACAATGAATTGCATACATGAATAGTCGCCCGGTATCTATTCACCAAGTGTGTGGTGAAACTAAAGCTAGATTAATTTCATAACAAACATAAGCATGAGCATACCTTTTCTGATTACCCACTTCTAGTACTTTATGTAATCCTGCTTGATGCGACATACTTTCTTGTAGAAGAAGCACACAATGACATTATGCTTCTTCTCCTGCACTTTTGTCACTGTAAGATCGACAACTGTAGTGGTATTTGTGTTCCTCTCTTTAATTTTTTTTTCTTTTTCTTATTATTGGTGTTGTCATGTAATGCTAAGTGAGCACTTTCAGTGTTTTCTTATTTCAATCTTCTCTCTTTCTGGACAGTGACTAATGAGCTCAGTAGGACTCCACTTTTCTCTTTGAACATTAGAATTAATCTTGAAAAGGGTCGTACTGTGTAAGAAAAGAGGCCAAAATGAAGCGCACTAGAATTCTTCCAGAGAGTTTCTATTTTAGTGCATTCAACTTTAGAAACCAGACTGGACATTTCTATAATATATTCCCTTATTTTATCGTTGTAGCGCATATTGATCAGTTTGCTAAGAAGCGTAATGATCTCAACTTTATCCAATTTAATGAATCAGTTAGCTACTTCAATAAGAAAACTCTTAATATTGATTTTATCAGGCATAACACTCCTAATAGTTTCAGGAATAGAGTGCTTCATGACCGTTAGACACATCCTATTAGACCTCTCCCATTTATCATAATTGACTTTTTTCTCAACTGAACTTTTATCAGTAACGACGTTTTCAGGGCGCAGTAGAATTCCTTCAGAGTGTCTCTATTTCAGTGCATTCACTTTAGAAACCAGACTGGACATTTCTATAATATACTCCCTTATGTTTCATTTACCGTTGTAGCGCATATTGATCAGTTTGCTAAGAAGCGTGATAATCTCAACTTTATCTAATTTAATGATCAGTTAGCTACTTCAATAAGAAAACTCTTAGTATTGATTTTATCAGGCATAAAGTGCTTCATGACCATTAGACACATCCTATTAGACCTCTCCGATTTATCATAATTGGCTTTTTTCTCAACTGAACTTTTGTCAGTAACGATAGAGTTTTTCAGTCTTTTAAGGCATAGTATAGGTACATAAATCCAAGAACAATCTTTACGTGGTCTTACCACTACTTAAAATTGATTACATAAGCATACTATTTCTCATCAATTTATCATAAACATTACATTTAATAAAATTCTCCTGTAATAGCCATAAAAGAAAATTTTAGAAAATGCAAGACTGATAGAGCTACCAACCAAACTTTCAAAACAAACTGTCTCTTTATTCCAACAATGTACTAGCCCGACATAGATACCCTAAGGTCTAGGTCTTATGTAAGAGAACAACCTTCTTTTGGGCCGACTGTTCCTTTTACAGTATTGACCTCAAAATTTCAGTTATTTATATCAACCATATATTATATGTAACAACCCAGCCATAATGACAAGCTTCCTTTGGGTCGATTGTCACACGCACAGGTCACACAAATCTATGCATCTTGATTCATGTTTCGTTGCCGGACTAGTTGATGAGAGTAATACAATATGAGCCTATAGTGATGGCAATCCTTCTTTGGGCTGATTACTACACACCAAGATTCTCCCAAAAATTACATTACCCACATCAAGTATTCGACATCATACACAATTCGGTCAAACAATAGTCTTTCTTTGGACCGACTATTATCCACATGAATTATATGCACAATTAAATAAGCTCTTTATAAATTCTTAAATTTGAACATGTATATATTTTCATCTGTGTATTATCTACTATAGTAAACATCAGTAGTCATCATGCTAGAGCAATACAAGCAATAACGTAAACATCGATGAAGAAGCATGTAAGGATACATATAATCAGGGTAAATCGACTCTTCAATATCTATTTTATGTCAACTAACTAATATTTTGTCATGTCTAGTGCCTATAATCAAGAGCTTCGAAATGACTATTTGCATGCCCAAATTAGAAGTCGGATGAACCTGTAACGGTTTATTGAAGTTTTTATCTCAATCATAAATCTCAAATCAATCTCAAAATCCCAATTAAACTTAATTTGAGGTTGATTAGGATTAGACTTTTTTATTGGATCAAAGTTTTAATCCCAACCCTAATCAAACTCAATAAGAGAAACCAAAAATCCTAATCAATTTTTTTTGTTTCATCGTCTACCCGGCGGCCCATGGTGACCGGCAGCTCTCGCACGCCGACAGCAGGCACAGCTTGCTGCCGCATGCCTGAACGCGCACAGCCACTGCACGCGCTCATGCGTGTGCGGCCTGCATATGCCGCGCGTGTGCAGTCTGGCTGCGCAGTGAACTTGAATTTTTTTTAATTACAGAATAATAATACACAGAAAAATTCTAGAAAAATATATACAAAATTTAATTTAATCATCTCCAATTTAATTCAATTATTTGAGACAAAAAATAATCAATTAAATAAAGAGATCATTCATGATTTTCATAGATCGAGATCAAGATTATACTTTATATCCCGATGATCCGATATAGAGGAGGATCCGATAAACAAGTTACACACATATAATAGCCTCTTTATCAAGATCAAAGAGAAGGAGGATTTTAGGCATACCTGATTCCATCACGAAGCGACGCCTAAGGTAGCACGAACTTGGACAGTTGAGGATGATGGAGGACTCATGGAGAGGAAATCCTACCCATGATATATATAGCATCAAGGAATCTTAAATCAACTCATTATAGATCTAAGCTCTTATTTAATAACACGTGTTTCACACGTGTAGATGAGTCTCACATCTTAACTTAAGTACACATGTCTAATTGTAATTGTTATGTGTCTAGACCCAAACCATTAGGCTTTTTCAATTTTTTATCGAGTCAAACGACCTAGGTTAAATTAGGCGGGTGCAAATATCCAATTGACTTGATTAGACCTAAGACCTAAACCATTAGGCTTGTTCAATTCTTTATTGAGTCAAACGACATAGGTTAAATTAGGCGGGTGCAAATATCCAATTGACTTGATTAGACCCAATTGACTTTAGACTTGAAACAAAAGAGGTCTAACACTGCTTTGATAAGAGAGAGAGAGAGAGAGAGAGAGAGAGAGAGAGAGAGAGAGAGAGGATGTCAAGTTACTTAAATTTTATGTTGTGTATTTTCTTTGTAGAATGATTCTTGGCTATGCATATCCGGCATATGAATGCTACAAATCTGTCGAACTGAACAAGCCAGAGATCGAGCAGCTCCGGTTTTGGTGTCAGTATTGGTCAGTTTACCACTTGTTTCACCTTCTTGGTATCTTGTTTGGGTGCAAGAAAGTCATTTTGATACACGGTTATTGTTTCAGGATATTAGTAGCAGCAATGTCATTCTTTGAGAGGATTGGAGATGTCCTTATTGCATGGTAAGAGAAGTTTCATGTTGTATATGTTTCAGGATATTAGTCCCCATTTCTTTTCATGACATTCTCTATTTCTTGTTTTCTTGAAGGTTACCGATGTATAGTGAAGTAAAATTGGCGTTCTTTATATATCTTTGGGCCCCTAAAACTAAGGTACAGAACATCACTCAGTTTTTGTCATTACATATTCTATTGTTCTTATTATCAAATTCTTAGTTTATTTTGTACTATTTCAGGGAACAACATTTGTATATGACCACTTCTTTCGGCCATTTATTGCAAAACACGAGTCTGACATTGACCGTAACTTGCTTGAGTTGAGAATTCGGGCTGGGGATTTTGCTGTTCTTTATTGTCAAAAGGCTGCTAGTTATGGTCAGACAAGATTTTTTGAAATCTTGCACTATGTTGCTTCACAATCCAAGCCAGAGCCACAATCAGGAAGCGGTCACCCTGTTCAGGTATCTACTAGTAAGGATACATAGGGCCTGAATATATTGTAATATATTGTAATACCACTCGTTCGCTGTATCATAGCTTATTTATTAGAAATTAGCATGTGTTAATGTGGTTTTGTCCACATCCATGCTTCTTTTGTCAATTTCCTTTTCTATTATGCATTCTTGCTGCAGCGCAGTGGCTGAAATTCTCTGTAGATGTATAATACAGCAAAAGGATTTTTCTTTGGTAACCAAAAGATTGACTTGACTCACTCTCCACCAATTTGGTCAACTTCTTTACCAAATGCCATGAACTTAAACCCTGTAACTACTTTTTATGACTCTACTTTTCACACATGATGTACTCAAAATTTGGGGTGCCATGTGGTATTTCCTTCCTGTAGGGAGATGCAAAGGTACTATAAAGACCAAATGATCCAGTTTTACATCTGGATTAGATAGAAACATCTAGTATAGCATAGGATTTGGAACTAAGAATTCAATGGAGGACATTATTTTTTTATTCTTAATGGTAACCGGTACTATTGTAAATATGTTGTTAGAGTTTTGCCTAGTCATCTGCAGTAATATGAATTTTCTTTTAATATGGACCGTGATTTTCCTTGTCCCCTTGTCATCTGCAAATTTTATATTAAATAAGGTTTTGGTTGGTTTGTGCCTTTGTGGTGCTTTGCCATTCACCATTTCTTAATCGACGAGTGGCAACTTGTACACTATTCTTATTCTTAGTATGTTTTACTTCATGACAATAATTTGCCTTATTTAACTTGTGACGGGAAATTAAGGGAGGTCAAAGTTGGTATAAAGAGGTGTTCTGTATTTGGGTCTCTGCAGAATGTGTTATGGTGTTATCTACTTGGCTTTAGTATTCAATATGAGAGAACTTGTCTGCATGGAATCTGAAGACCATGAAAACTTGTCTATATGGAATCTGAAGACCGTTAACTTTTGTCTCATGACCTTAATCTATTTGGTTTTAGTATTCAATATGAGAGAACTTGTCTGCATGGAATCTGAAGACCGTTTACTGTTGTCTCATGACCTTGGAGAGACCATGACATTTCATGATCTGTTTTATACTATTACACTGTATATAAACTTAACCTAATATTATTACATTTCATTTTTTTTCTTAATTGTTGATTTACATTATTTTTTCTTAATTGCTGATTTATGTCATTCTTTTCTTCATTGTTGAATTTCATAATCGGAATTTCGTTTCTGGACTTTGCAGCATAAGTTCAGAATTCTATCCCTTCACCCCCAAATTATTATTTGGTTATTGACCTTTCTATTTTATTTCTATTAAATTGAAAAACCCATTCAAACATAAAAAATATGTTTAATAATCATTTGGCTGACTTAAGGAACCTGTTGTGCAAAACTTCTTATGAACACAACTGATATGTGGTTTAGGAAATGATAGATTAAGATATAGAGGAGAGTGTGTGAGACGTTTATCTCTAAGTTGTGGAGCCAAATTATTGCCTTGACGGAGTCAATACGATGGTCTCGGAGCGACGACGGGACATGACATTGGGCGAGTAGTTTCAGGTTGATGGCAAGGACGGAGGGATAGCCTCCAGAGTGACGAAGTCTCTGGAGCGACAACATCCGGAGTAATGGAGTCTCCGGAGTGGAAGATCACTTTGTATCACCAAGTCGGAGGATCACTCCGAAGTTACGGAGCAGAGTTACTTCTCGGAGGTGCGAAACGGAAGCGGTAAACTGAAAGCGGCCCAGTCCAGTGGGGGCCCAGTCTAGCCTGAAAGCGGTCCAGTCCAGAAGCTTCTAATGCTAGCGAAACATGAGAAACACGTCAATGACAGTTTAGAGATCTTACAACTTACTAGGGTTATAAGTGTGATGAAGCATTAATCTGTGAGTGCCATTGTACAGAGTGACTGTGAGGATTCTCTTCTCCCCGGTAATGTCTCTGATAATAGTGGATTTTGTGTGTGGCTCCGTGGTTTTTTTCTTTCCGATTTGTGTTTTTCACGTAATTTCTAGTGTTTGTGATTGATATGTATTTTTTTGCATCTTTTCTTCTGTGTTGAACTCAACAATTGGTATTAGAGCGAGGTTCGTAATGGCAGACGAAGGAAAAATTAGAGTTGAAAGATTCAATGACGCGAACTTTAGTTTCTGGAAGATGCAGATCGCAGATTACCGGTATCAGAAAGATCTCTATCTTATTAAGAGAATCAGATACTCTTTCTCTCGATGGAAAGGCCTAAAAAGCGAAGGAGATGTTTGACGGCGAGTGGGAGATCCTAAATTGGAAAGCCCTAAGGGCGATCCGATTATCTCCTGCATTGACGATTGCTTTCAACGTCTTCAAGGAGAAGACGGCTAAAGACTTGATGGCGGCACTATCGAAGATGTACGAGAAACCCTCGGCTTCAAATAAGATTTTCTTTATGAAGAAGTTGTTCAACTTGAAGATGGCGGAGAGCGAAAACGTCGCTGAGTATCTCAATGATTTCAACATGCTAACGAGCCAGTTGGAATCGGTTGAGATCAATTTTGATGATGAAATTAGGATGTTGGTTCTTTCGTCCAGTCTGCCAGAGGCATGGAATGGTCTCGTGATGGCAGAGAGTAATTCCTGTGGGATATAAATCTTGAAGTTTGATGATGCTGTGGATGTACTTCTCAGCAAAGAGGCGTGCAGGAAGTCATCGGGTCGGCTGGGACACGAGGGAGTGCCATGAGTGTCGATCGGAGAGGAAGGCTAATGAATAGAGAAAAAGAAAAGGAATGGCAAGTTCAAATCTACATCAGAGAGAAAATTTCAAGTCGAGGGATGACGGGTGTTGGCGGCGCGACAAGAAAGGGCATATTCAGAGGGACTACAAGCAGAAGAAGGACGAAAAAGGCAGAATCAAAGAGAAGGATTCCGTGAATATCACAGAGAGTGACATATCTGATGCTTTGATTCTCTTCTTGACTGGTCCCAGTGAATCATGGGTGATTGATTCGGGCGTCTTTTTTCACGCTATTTCCCGATACATCTTCCAAAATTATGTGAAAGGTGAACTTGTAAAGGTGTATCTGGAAGATGATGAACCATGTGACATTGTCGGGAAAGGCGATGTGATGGTTAGCTTCTCTAATGTCTTGACAATGAAATTGAAGAACGTCAGACATGTACCGAAGCTGAAGAGATATTTGATTTCTTTTGGTCAGCTTGCGGATGGAGGGATGAAGACCACTTTCGACGGTGATGTACGCAAGATACAAAGGGTGTCATGGTGATGGCACACGGCAAGGAAGGTACCCTCTACATGACGTCTGATTTCGGAGCGTCAATTTCAGTTGCTCCATTGGAGTTAGATGCTGGAGATTGGCATCAGAGACTTTGCCCAAGTGTTTGAAGTGTGACAATGGGGGTGAATACTGTGATGACAAATTTGAAGAGTTCTGTGTGAGTTGAGAAATCCGTAGAGTGAAGACAGATTCGAAAAACCCTCATCAAAATGGGGGGAGAGCGAATAAACAGGACAATCCTGAAGCATGATAGGAGGATGTCGATACACGCTGGATTGCCCAAGCAGTTCTGGGTAGAAACAGTCAACACAGTTGTGTATCTGATCAACAGAAGGCCATCGGTGGTCTTAAATTGTGAGATACCGGAGGAAGCATGGACTGACAAAGAGGAAAAACTGAACCACCTGTATATTTTTGGTTGTATCTCATATGTCCACGTGAATCTAGATCACATGAGCAAGTTGGATCCAAAATCCAAGAGGTGCATCTTCATTAGGTACGACACAAGTGAGTACGACTATCGGTTTTGAGATCTAAATTAACCGAAAGATCCTTAGGCATAAGGATGTGATATTCAATGAGAAGGTGTATAAGGACTTGCTGGCAGAGAGGAGCACTTCAGGGAAGAGTCTCAGAGTGGCTTCTCGGAGCACTCTAGGACAACAGGATGCTGTGGAGTTGAAGTTCGTTGAACTTGATGATGTCCCTGTGAAGAAGGTTCAGAGCATTTCAGAAGAGAATGAGGAACTGCGAGTAAAGCCTCGACACCCCAAAACGAGTTGAGGCGATCAACCGGATGACTAGAGCCATGGAGAGATATTTTCTTGCCTTGCACTATCTGTTATTGACTGACAGTGGTGAGCCCGAGTGTTATGGGAAGGCTTTGCAGGTGAAAGACAAGGTTAAGTGGGAGCTTGCTATGGATGATGAAATGGGGTCTCTCATGAAGAACCAAACATGAGATTTAGTTGAACTGTCAGAAAATAAGCAAGTCATGCATAACAAGTGGGTCTACCGGTTGAAAGAGGAGAATGATGACACCAAGAGTTCCAAGACAAGGATGATTGTGAAGGGATTTCAATAACGGGAATGTATTGACTTCAATGAGATTTTCTCCCCTGTTGTGAAGTTAACTACTATTAGATCTGTCGTGAGAATTGTGACAGCAAATGATTTCCATGTGGAACAGTTGGATGTTAAAATTATGTTTTTCCATGGCGATTTGGAGGACATCTATATGATGCAGGCACAGGGTTATATCATGTCAGAAAAGGAGCAGTTGGTTTGCAAGTAAAAGAAGAGTCTTTATG
The DNA here is from genome assembly GCA_038442645.1 of Agave tequilana. NCBI lineage: Eukaryota > Viridiplantae > Streptophyta > Magnoliopsida > Asparagales > Asparagaceae > Agave > Agave tequilana. The sequence goes on from JAVJIF010024255.1 coordinate 25,689, forward strand.
ACTTGAAACAGGCTCCAAGGCAGTGATATCTGAAATTCGACAGATTCATGATTAGTAGCGGATTTACAAAGCTGCAGGCTGATCACTGTTGCTATCCCAAGTGATTTGAGAATTCCTACATTATACTACCGATGCATGTAAATGATATGCTTATTGTCGGATCAAGTATGAAGGAGATTGTGAATCTCAAGACCAAGCTGGCAGAAGAATTCTCAATGAAGAACTTGGATCTAGCGAAAAAAATTCTTGAAACGAGGATCAACAGAGAGAGAAAAAAGGCAACCTGTGAACGTCCTACTTGGAGGTCACTTTAAGCTCTCAAAGGCACAGGCTCCGACAACGGAAGATGAGAATGCTCTCATGTCGGAGGTGCTATATGCATCAGCTGTGTACAGCTTGATGTATGCTATGGTCTGCACGAGGCCAGATATTGCTCAAGCAGTGAGAGTTGTCAACAGGTATACGAGCAATCCCGGGAAGGAGCATTGGAGAGCTGTAAAGTGGATCTTGAGATATCTGAAAAGGAGTTCAGATATGATTTTGTACTATGATGGCATGGACGTTCCTCTGCATGGATATGTAGACTCTGACTTTACAGGTGATGTAGATAATTGGAAGAGTAGCACTGGTTATGTTTTCACTTTGGGAAGTGGAGCAGTGAGCTGGGTGTCGAGGCTGCAAAATGTAGTCGCCTTGTCTGCGACGGAGGCCTTGCAAGGAGTTGATATGGCTGAAAGATTTTATGAAATAGCTTGACAAGGAGCAGTAACTCCGTCACCGCACGGTGGTAGCCAGAGTGTTATAAATCTTACCAACAATCTAGTCTTTCGTAACAGAACCAAGCACATTAATGTGCGATACCACTTCATGAGTCAGAATTTCGCAGACATGCTAATCAAGGTAGTCACGGCGGAAAGTTGAAGACCCCCTCAGCCTCCGTGGGTCTTTTAGGGTGAAGATCCGGAGTTGAATCGCAACAAATGCCATTGAGTTGAGAGTCAGAGTACAAGAGAGAGAACAAAGTACCATTACTGTGACAATAATAAGTCTCCAAGTGAGAGATTATTAAGTTGCGGAGCCAGATTATTGCCTTGACAGAGTCAACACGGTAATCCCAGAGCGACAGTGGAGCTTTTTGAGACATGATTTTGGGCGAGTTCGGAGTTTCAGGTTGATGGTAAGGACGGAGCGATAGCCTTTGGAGTGACAAGGTCTCCGAAGTGACAGCCTCCGGAGTGATGGAGTCTCTGGAGCGGAAGATCACTCCGTAGCACCTAATCGGAGGAGCACTCCGAAGCTACAGAGCAGAGTAACTCCTCGGAGATAGGAAGCGAAAGCGGTTTAGTATGGAAGCGGCCTAGTCCAGCCGGGGCCTAGTCCAGCCTGGAAGCGGTCCAGTCAAGAAGCTTCTATGCCAGCGAAACTTAAAAAATACGTTAAGGGCAGCTTAGAGATCTCACAACTTGTAACCCTAGTTTATCCTATAAAAAAGGATGCACCGTCATTAGGGTTTAAGTGTGATGAAGCATTAATCTGTGAGTGTCATTGTAGAGAGCGGCTGGGAATTCTCTTCTCCACTGTAATCTCTCTGATAATAGTGGATTTGTGTGTGGCTCTGTGATTTTTCTCGATTTGGGTTTTCCACATAATTTATAATATCTGTGATTGATCTGTGTTATTTTTTCTTCTGCGTTGTTGTCCATCCCAACAATTGCAACATTAATGATTCATCTCATGAGTCAAGAGTTTATATGGTGTAATAGAAAATATAAAGAGATGTGCATCGGTCAATGTGTAGTTCTAAAAATAGTAATGACAACAATAAATTTCAACACAAGAACTAAGGAATGGAGGCATTCCTTAAAAAGTTAAAAATGGATAGGAAGTTTACATTAAAATGCAGTCTAGTCTACGCGTGCTAGCCCATATTACCGTTGTTCCAGGACTTTTGTACGTGATTTTCAACTCTCAGTTGTGAGTAATCCTCCGAGGAATCTTACGTGATTCTACGTTTGAGCATGAACTACTCACCCCTCAGGTGAAATCTGACTTGAGCTGAATTTAGATATAAATCCTAGAGCATTTTATACACCATGTGATTATCATAATCTTTACCTAATACTCACGTTGAAAATTTCACGTTGAAAGTGTCAAGGCAATAAATTTTCAATGTCCACAAATAAGAGATGCCTTACTTCAATTATCAAAACTTAGTGAAGATCCTAAAACATGTAGTGAGGCTAAATATTTAGTAACTTATGAAATTGAAAATTTTGAGCTTTTGTTGAAGATGACTATTTGGTATGACATCTTATTTGTTGTTAATTCAGTTAGTAAGAATTTACAATATAAAGATATGCAAATTGATATAGTTATAGATCAATTAAATGGTCTTTTTATTTTTTTGAAAAAATATAGAGAAGATGGATTCATATATACTTTAATTTCAACTTAGATTTGCATATTTAGACATACAAATTCTCAATCCGACTATTTCATCACGATATAAACACTTAAAAATTCTCACACACCAATTTTTGTTAGATTTCAAATATTATACACCGTTAAACTAATCAACTCACTATTTCGGCCGTCCATTTTGCGCCTACTTGATGGATGGGTAAAAAGTATTCAAAATACATGATTTTTTATTTTTAGTTACTTGAAATAATGTAGACCAACTTCAACGGATTGGATCTTGCATTCATATGTCGTAAGGTTGTATTTGAGTGGGAAGGATTCAGCTTCGAATCCTTCCAAAATGACACAAGTGTGTGTGTCTATATAGAGAGAGATAGACTTGTGTCATTCCGGAAGGATCGAGGCCGAATCTTTCCCGCTCAAATACAACCCTACGACATCCGAATGCAAGATCCATTCCGTTGAAGTTGATCTATTTGTAACTAAAAATAAAAAATCATGTATATTGAATACTTTTTGCCCATCCATCAAGCAGGCTCAAAATAGACGACCGTAAATAGCATAATGCTTATATCTACGTCTTTAGGCATACAAATTCTTAATCTGACTATTTCATCATGATCTAAACACTTAAAAATACTCACATATCAATTTTTGTTAGATTTCAAATATTCTACACGTTAAACTAACCAACTCACTATTTTAGCCGTCCATTTTGCGCCTACTGATGGAGGGGCAAAAAGTATTCAAAATACATGATTTTTTATTTTTAGTTACTTGAAATAATCTAGATCAAGTTTAACGAAGTGGATCTTGCATTCAGATGTCGTAGGGTTGTATTTGAGTGAGAAGGATTCAGCCTCGAATCCTTCCGAAATGACACAAGTCTATCTCTATCTCTCTCTCTCTCTCTCTCTCTCTCTCTCTCTATATATATATATATATATATATATATATATATATATATATATATATATATATATGTTCTCATTCCGGAAGGATTCGAGGCCGAATCCTTCCTACACAAATACCAACACTCAACATTCATATACAAGATCCAAGTTGAAGTTGATTTATATTATTTCAAGTATCTATGAATCAAAAGTTAAGTGTTTTGAATACTTTTTACCCATGCATCAAGTAGGAGAAAAACGGACAACCTAAATAGTAGTTGGTTAGTTTAACGGTGTAGAACATTTGAAATCTAACAAAAATTAGTTTGTAGGGGTTTTTAAATGTTTAGATCATGATCAAATGGCCGGATCGAGAATTTGTATGTTTAAAGACATAGATCTAACCAACTCACTATTTTCGGCCGTTCATTTTGTGTCACTTGATTGATGGGCAAAAAGTATTCAAAACACTTGATTTTTTGTTTATAGATACTTGAAATTATATAGATCAACTTCAACAGAGTGAATCTTGTATTCGAATATCGGAGGGTTGTATTTGAGTGGGAAAGATTGGGGCTCGAATCCTTCCAAATGACAAGTGTGTGTGTGGGTTTTTGTATCTCAGCTGCCAGCTGAAAGAGTTCCTCAGCCAGCGGTGGTGTGATCCAATCTATGCCACATATCGGTGGCAGAATATAGGCGCTAAAAAAGCTCAAAAATCCCGCCTAAAGAACCGTCAATCACGTTGACCAAAATACCTCCATTTTTACTTTTAACTTAGCAAAAACTTATCCATCCACAAAATTTTTTACTAAAAATATTTGTAATTTATAGAGAAATTTTCATTGAATTTACCTGCAGTTATAAATTTTCTAATTCATCTACATTGAAATATAAAGAGAAAAAGATCGGATCAAGATGATGAGCAAAAAAAAAGCAGCCGAAAAAGGTAAAAATCATGTGTGAAAGCTAAAAAAATTGGTTGTAATATATAGTTTTTTTATTGTTTATTTTCGCGTTATTTTCAATTTATATAGGTTTAATAAAAAACTGAAATGAATAGAAAAATAAAATTTAATGTGGGGGCAGCCATATAATTTAATTTTATTACAAATGTACAGTGTAAAAAAATAATGAAATACAGTTGTTAATGATTTATTTTGCAGATATTTATAAATTCGATATTCTCGTAATTGCCACAATATTTGCAGATTGGTTGGATAATATTTCATACAATTTTTAGTGAACTGCAATTATGGTCTGTCTTGATACTAAGAAATGATTTATTCTCAATGTACATTATAATTGTGATCAAGGTCACAGTACACATATATTGAGATATTATCAAAATATATTAGCAGTGCGATCATAGTCGCAGTCCTAGTATATAACTTAACTTCCAATCTTATATTATGAGTACGACCCTAGTCGTAGACCTTAAAATCCTGTCAGCCGTAATACTGAAAATATCTTAGTCCTAGCAACAGTCAGACCTAACAATGTAGATTAGCTCTGCGACCGTTCGAGCAGTCCGCGTATATCATAAGTTATAAAATACTATATTATATACCCTGACCTAATTGCAGTAATTAATATCCTATCTACTGTCATACAACAACAGTCTCAAAAAAAGGTGCACTAAAATTAATCTCGATAAAGGAAAGATGTGCACCATATGAAATTTAAATATATAGAAAAAATATTGTATAAAAAGCTAATTTGTAGTTCACATCATAAAACTTCTGAAAAAAGGGTACTCTTTAGATTCTCTCGCTATAACTGTTTCAATTAAATATTTATTCTTTGAATACTTAACCGTCACCTCTAATACTTATTATTACTATTCACGTTGTTTCAAAGTATTGGCTTTTTGTAGTGCCTGTAAGTAATATTTTAAAGATCTCTTATCTAAAAAAATATTTGTGCTCTTCTTCTTCAATTTGATTTTTACACTTCCTGAAACAATTTATTCTTGAATTATGTCTTCCTCATCTTTTTCCTCTGAACACAGATTTTAACTTCAATCATTCTCTCACCGGTTCTCTTTCTTCAGTGGATACTAGTGAATCTGATGGCAGTCTAGACTTCTAGAGCCTAATAAGGAACTTATTCCTCTGTCACTTTACAAAGACATGATTGATGAAGCATGTTCTCTGATGCTGAAGGCGCGCGCTTTTTTTGAGCATATACTCTGAAGGTTCTTCTCAACACGGATCAGTAGAAGAGCTTGATACAATGATCCATTCTGAGAGTTTATCAACGAACCAAAAAGAGGAAGAAATCGAAGATGGCAGCGAGCCGGTCGACGAGGGAGAAGATGAGGAAAAAAATAATGAAGAGGAAGACGAGGAGAATGAAGACGACGAATCTGCTTATGATGGTGATAACAACGAGGATTCGGATTTTCTGGTCTTCTGATATTCACCTTCTGATATTCACCTTATTTTTATCTTCTTTTAAGAGGTTTTAATACTTTTTCGTAAGGTCTCTTCTGACCATATTATATTATAAATAAAATTTACTTCTATCTGAAAAATGATCTTCCATATTTTTAGAATACATGTAAAGTATGTTTCTTTCAAGATCGCAGTGATCACAAGACTTTGAGTGATTTTATAAATGCTGCTATCATGGTCGCATACCCAATATATTGCCCGCAAATATTGTTATCATACGATAAGAAATATAATTATTTACTACAGAAAATATATAATCTTTTATTAAGAAGTTAATTATGGTCGCATTTTATGATTATAGAACTGAAAAGTTATTAGTTTTGCATCTCAACTGTGACTATGATCGCAATACTCAGATAATAATTACTCTCAAGTAAAAAACTGTGATTATGATCGTAGTCCATAATTAACTATATAATACATGAAACTGCGACCATGGTCGTAGTCTTGACAAAACAGTTTGATCGTTGTACATTAAATCAAGTTAAAAACTGCGACCATGATCGCAGTCCAAAGTTAACTATATAGACAGATGATACTGCGATCATGATTGTAATTTTCTCAAATCAGTATATTTTCACTGTATATCACAAATTAAAAAATTGCGACTATTGTCACAGTGTGTAATACAAATACAAAGTTCTTCTCGTGCGTGAAAAAGAGACAACAGCCACGTGAAGAACAAATATATAAAATTATAAATAAACTGCAACTATAGTCGCAGTCCTTAGTCACTATTTTTACTTTTAACGTAGCAAAAAACTCATCCACAACATGTTATCGTTAAGCACTGCGATCATAGTCGCTTTACATGCCACATGTAATATAATGTTGATCATTTATACGTGACATGCAAATAAGTAAACTGCAACTATGGTCGCAGTCAGTAAAATCCTTACAGATCATATCATAAATTTTTGCAAAAAGAATTTATTTGTATATCAATTAAGCACAAAAAATGACATGTTTATGAGTTTCACATGATACAATCCTAATCTAATTGTAGACTACGACTAAGGTTGCTTTTAAAACAATTGAGAAATTATTTTATTGATCACTACGAGCTTAGTCGCATTCCTGAAAACCATAATATTTGCGTATAAAAAAAATTAATAAATAAGTATTCAAATTTGTTTTGTTCATTGATGAAGTTGCACTTGAAGAGACCTGCACTTGAAGATACCTGATTCATATTCAGTTGGAGAGAAAAGTGGGCGGGGCTGACATCGAGATGGGGTTGCCGGATATGAATTATGATTGGGGCTCGACACAAAAAATGATAGGGAGAGAGATCTGATACATGTATATAAAAGATTACCCAGTAGAGTCTTTTAGTAATTTTATTTATTTTTAAAAGCGGTGACACTATAAAGATAACCCAGTTCTGTGATCCATATTACGCCACCGCCGGCTGATATACATTTTTCTCTCTCTGTGTGTGTGTGTGTATAATCGGCAGATATTTGTCATCATGATCCTAAATTGAAAATATAGTATATAATTGATAACATATTAGAGAATTGTCTGGACATGTTGGGAGGGGGTCCAAGAAGTGCTGGTGTGCAATGTTGGTATGATTTGATGATAGAAGTGTTAACTACTCTTCTTGTTTTCATGGCAAATTCCTCTCCTGCCTGGAGTTGTGTTGACCATGAATCAACACTGGTTTATTAGACCATTTGATGTCACATTGGCTTTCTTTCATAGCAAGTTTCCATGGGGATTGATACTAAAGAGTTTTGCTTGATCTAAACCCTCATTATGGGAAAAGATTATGCTTTTAGCTCCCAAAGTTCCTAGTTGTGCTTATATTTTGGAAATTAAGAAGCTTTTTACTACCAGAAAGTTTCCTAATTTCTTTACTTTTGCTTGATCTAAACCCTCATTAACACTTTGGCTCAGATATTTACACAGATAAAGGCATCCATGTCGCAAATTGTTAAGTTGTGCTTAACATCTTTACAACATGCAAAGTTTCTTCTAACCTCTTAGCTAAAGGATTTAATTTCAGTAAGTTGCCCAAACAGTAAAAGACCTGCAACGAGAATTTAGTGTCTGTAACTAGTTCTTACTTTATCAACTTCAAAAAAAAGAATCTAGCATTTGATTGATAGTAGGAGCCGTTATTTGGATTTAAAGTATTTTCAGAATAGCAAGAAAGTACTGTTGGTACGTTATAGATTGTTAATGAACTCTTATCTTATGCAAAATATTAAAATCATTTAATACTTCCAACCCTGATTTAAATTCTTAGCCACTTTTTTCATAATATTTTCTTAGTGTATATACCTAACCTCTTCCAGAGTCTTTCATATAGTATTCAAGGGCTATTCTATCTTTTCAAATAGTATTCGAAGGATACTTTCTAAGTTGCATGAGGTTGAATGGCGTTACACTGATTTTGTTCTAATGTCCTCCTTCCTGTAATTACTTGGCTAGGAATTTGAGTTAGCATTCTGATTTTTAAGTATCTTCATTTTCATTCATCTTCATTCTAGCAACCTCTAACACCCCCAACTTGTTTTTGTTTGTGAATTTTTCCAGCAGCAATTGGTTCATCATCAAACAGAAAACTTGGAGCAGCACCCTCCACAAACAATACCTGCGGTTTCCATCCAAGCAAAGGACGAGCCACAGGAACTCCCAAAGGAAAGCATTGGTGCTTCTCCTGGCAAACCTGAAACTTCACCAGATCCTACTCCTGTTGATATCAAGACTGTTCCCAATCACATTACAACTGATCCCAACATTGTGGTCAGGCAGTTGAGCAAAGCACAAGCAATGCCGGTCGACAGAACCAGTGACTCGGCGGAACATGATGACCCAAATGCCCCGGCAAAGGAGACCGTCATGGAGGAAGCAGGCCAGAAGAGTCATGCCAAGTTGAGAAAACGGCCCGCCATCGGTGTCCCCCTTTCAAGAACTCGTTAACGCTGTCTGCTTCGCTCAATTCTTGATTCTTCTTCAATAAGCTTTGTTAGTGTTTACTGACTGATACCCAATTCTTAAAGTGATATTTAATTCTTGCATGTAAATAAATAAGAAGGTGATTTTTTTTTTTGTTATCGAGCAAGGCTGAAAGTACGTGTTGAATCGACAAAACAAGCAGTAGGTTGATTTAAGATTTGAAATACAGAGGTAAACAGTAACACAGCTCTCTGTTTTGTTTCATGAGGGGCCTTTGAGAATGCTAGTGGGGACAAGGGAGGGGCATCGAGCTGGTAGAGGCCGAGGGAGGGGCCGACAAAGCGGAAGAGGATCCAGCCGCCGATGGTGATGAAGATGGAAGCGTAAGCGAACTTGTTGAGCCAGAAGAGGAGGCCCTTCTCGCCTACGTAGAGCTCCAGCGCCTTCTCTGCCAGCGTCATGGCCTCCCATTCCTTTTTAGGCGGCGGCTCTTCGATCCTCTGCTGTTGCTGCTTCCTTGCCTGTCTCTTCGACCGTGCCCTGTACCGGATGTTGAGGGTGTTGATTGGTGGTCGTGTCTGAGTGGGAGTCGCGGGTGTGGCCTCTGCTTTGGTTTCGGTTTCGTCGTCGTTGGTCTCGCCGCCGCTGCCGCTGCTGGCGGCCGGGCCAGCTGCGTGGAGAGTTGCGGCCTTCTGTTGGATTCTGATGGTTGATGGCCTCCCGTTGAAGGAGAAGGATAGTGAGTGCAGGGGCCGAGGAGGAGGAGGCAGAATGCTGGCTTCCATTTTCTTTTTTTTGTGCTTGTGTTTGCTATCCTTTTATCTTTTCATTGGTGGTTGAGGCTTGATGTAGTTTTTGCTCTAGCTATCCATTTGCTATCTTGATTGCTCTCTTAAAGTACCTGTTTTGCCCTTTTGCTCTAGCCTTGGCTTTGAGATCTTGATCCCAGTACAGCACAGCTTCAAGACTTTTCAGGACTTTTCAGGCTCATCTCTCGTGCCTTTACAATTAGACCCTAGTTGGCAATAGTACATCGAACAACTTTTTTTGAGGGTAAGACAGGGCCTTAAAGTTACAAGAGGGAGAGGGGGAGGGGTGAATGATGAGTGTCAAAAAATACAATGGCGGCTTGCAACATCTATGTAATGGGAAGTGAGATTGTGACAAAGCCACAAACGATGAAATCCGACTGTCAAACTCTATGATGGAAGAAGATTTAGTTTTGAAAAAAAAAAAATCATTTGATGACAAACTACTCATATGATTGTGTTCACAGTACAATCTCATCGATTAACTTTATTGTGTGGGATATTGGATAAGCTCCAACCACCCCAAAGTGATGCGTTAGAAAATGGTCAAGAAGATGGTACTAAACGGTTTTTTTCCGACCCCCAAAACTCCAAGGTGAAAGGGCAATGAAGAAAAATATAGGTGACAGTTTTTGGATTTACCCCACAAAACAAGTATGGTATTGTGATATAATTAAGGGAGTTGACGATGAAAAAACCACTTTGTTTAAGCTTCTATTGTTGAACATCTTGGATAGTGGAGAGGTGTTTAAGTTGGAGTAGAGTAAGGAGATTGTTGAGATCATTGGAGAGATTTTAGTATGGCCATCTTCTAAATTGGAGAGCTCAAATCATTCTTCCATCAAATAAGCAAATTTGACTGTTAACCGTTGTGGATGAATCCATGCAAGCAACAATACATTAGGGAATATGGAAGCAAGAATATCATTCTCTACTCAATGGTCAAGTCAAAATCTTGTCGAGTAACCATCCCCCACTTCAATTTTGATGCTAGATGCAAAAGTCATAAGAGCATTTAGAACTTCTCTCCAAAAGGGAGAAATATGCCTGGAGAGAGTATTTTGCAAATCATGAGGCGTTCTTGTTCTATAATAATTATAAAGAACAAGAGTCACCCATAGAGCATGTGTGTCATGAAAAAGTCTTCACCATCACTTGGAAAGAAGAGCAAGATTAAGGCTTGAACCACCTTGGTGTTTTATGGGAGCAAACAAGTTGCCGATTTATTAAACAAAGACCCCATGTTTATTTTTTGTATCTTTCCAAAAGAAAGCACAACGAATGCAGTCAATAGCATGAATCACTTATTCTGGGAGATAGTAAAAAGACATGAAGTAAGAGACAAGGTTGACAAGACGGAATTTACAAGAATGAGCTTACAACCTCTAGAAAAAGCGTTACCTTTCTAAGTAACAAGTTTTTCCTCATTCCTCTCAAGGTTGCCAACTTTTCCCTTGTGAGTGAGATCACTTTGATCTAGAGTCCAAAATAGATAAATAACAAGGTATCAAGATTGCAATTGAGAATAGTAGTGGCTATTATGCCCACCTCTGGCACAAGTAGGAGGGTGTCGTTGGCATAGTAAAAGTTAACAAGATCATTCGACCAAGGAAATGAGCCAACATTTTGAATATTACTATTATTGACTGCTAGAGAGAGGATTCGTGTACGGGTGTTGGCAACAAGAATAAAGAGGTAGGGGGAGAAAGGATCTCCTTACCTAAGACCCTTTCGACATTGAATGTAGGTGCCTGACTTCTCATGAACAAGGATGGATGATGTCTTAGAGAGTAGATAAGCTTAATCCAATCAATCCATTTTTGCCTAAATTCTCTTGCCAATAGTAACTTAAAGAGGAAGTCCAACTAATGGAATCAAAAGCCTTCTCAAAGTCAAGATTAAGAAAAACCGCCTTAATATTGGAGTTATGTGAAGCCGCAAGAATTTTATGAGTTAAAGATGTATCGATTTTTAGTGAAAGGACTTGGTCTACAAGGAGGTGAATGTGAGGATGAAGCCGGTTTGCAGGAACTTTTGTGATAAATCTTGAATACGGCATTGAAGAGATTGATAGGCTGGAACTCATTGACCATAAAAAACACTTTCTTTTTTGGATGAGAGAAAGCAAAGCATAGTTGAGAAATGGAGGTATTTTGGATGAGAGAAAGCAAAGCATAGTTGAGAAATGGAGGTCCATACGCCATTATAAATTTGGGTGAATAAGGAGAGAACATCTAGCTTGACAAAATCCCAAAATTTTTAGAAAAAGATAATAGAGAATCCATCAGGGCCAAGGCTTTTTCGGCACCAAGTCCATAAACAACATCTCTAATCTCCTCCTCATTGAAGGGACACTCAAGATCCCGAGAAGATCACTCATAATTTGAAAAAAGAATATCCTAATTTGCATCCAAAAGAGTACAATGAGGCATTAAAGATATTAAAATGTGTAGTGAGTGTTTACTCTTGGTGGTGTAATGCTGGAATGAGATTATAGTGGTACCTTGTGTTGGCAACATGGTGGAAAATTTTGGAATTGTGATCTCCTAGGTTAAGTTAAATGGAACTGAGGCCCTTTGTCACACATAATTTCTTCAAGGTGTTAAACTCTTTCTAGCTCATTGAGAGAGGATTCATTGAAAGTGAGCGGTCTTGATTCAAAGAGAATATCAAGTTTATTAATAACATCAAGGAGATGAAGCTTTTATCTTTTACTACTCTCAAATTGAGTTTTACTCTACACTGTGAGAGCTTTCCTTGTTTTGCGAAGCTTTTGAGCTAGGCAAATAGCGGCATTTACATGGAGAAAGATGACCAAACATTAGCCACAATGTCATGAAGGTCACGATGTTCCAACCATTTACTTGCTTTGCAAAGGCGGGGCTTTTTTATTGCACTGAGTAAAGGACCTCTCCGCAAGCGGGATGTTTATTAAACCAAGATTCCCAATGAGATCATTAAAAAACGCCATATAATTAATGTTTGGGCAGTGGGATTGAAACGGGTTGGGATTGGGCAGTGGGATGAAAGGGGTTGAGGTTTGGGCAGTGGGATGAGGGATGGGAGTGAAAGGGGTTGGGATTGAGAAGGCGGCGGCGAGGAGAAAGCGGCGGACCAAGGGGTCTAGGGTTTATTGTGGGGCGGGGCTGTCTTCGTTTTATTTTTGAACCCTCTGCCACCATAGAGGCGTATCTCCTGGGCCCATGGCGTGGTGGGTTGGGACGGTGGTGAGGCGAGGCATCCTTTGGTTTTAATGGTGGTCATCTCTCCGGCGAGATTCCTCTCGGCCATTCTGACTGCGAGAGAGCCCCCTCCATCTTTCCCTCTCGCTCTCATGTCTCGAACGCTATTCTTCTAACTGCGAGCTTTGGGATGCGATTGCTCAAAATGCTGTAATGCATCCAGCAGTTGTTGGGAAGGACAATGCTAATGGCAAGGAGGGATTTTACAAGTTTTGTTTTCCTTTTTTTCCTTCCCCTCTATTAGGACTAAGTTCGGAGCATAACTCTGATACCACTTGAAAGACTTAGACATCATCTCAAAAAACTAACATTTTAACACCATGTCTAGTCAATGCAAGACTATTTGTTTGATAGAAATCCCAACAAAATCTGAGACCTAACTTGCTGCATTCTACTCCCATTCTGAACCACATAAGCTCCATATCTCCATCTAGCCAACATGGTGCCAGGAGAGACAACCAACGAGACATTTGTGCTTGATCCTAGATGGTCGCGGATGGTTGCATGATAGAAAGGCATGTCATCACGATCCCAACCAATCCCATCTGTTTCCAAGATTGAAAGTAACTTTTGAAGAAGATGATCTCTCGTTGACCAGCCCAAGCTCGAGCCAATCCTTTGTAAATGATGTTAATAGGTTGAGAGCAATTTTAGGAACAGATGAAGGAGAAGATGGGCCTTGGGGAGAAAAGTGTTTGGCTTGTTTTATAGCCATTACTGGAGAGTCATGGGTCCTGGAACAAGGGGAGCTAGTAAAGGATACAAGCATGTGTACAAAGATCACGGGTGTTCTTGCCCTCAAAGAAAGTTGTTCAAAGTCCCCATGTGGAAGAACAAGCTTTAATAAAATAAAATACATAAACAAATTTAGTAAAGAAAAAAAATATACACCCCCATCTAACAGCAGTGAAGTTCAATGTAGCAAATTTTCCAACTGCCTTTTTATACATAGAATATAAAGCTTAGCTAACAAAGTATGGGTGATGCTCCACGTACCACAATGCATCGAGTAGTTGTTAGGATAGAATGACACCACAATTTGGCTATTATTAGACAACTAAAAGCCGCACAAATGACCCTAACATTTTCATTTTCTTTTTCCCAATCAAGTTCTATATTTGATCTTTAACGACCTCACTGTTATTCTTGGCCAAATGGGCAATACCTTGAATATCTCTATAATTCAGCCTTCTCGTGCCAGCAGGCCTTTTATTTGATGACTACAGAATTGAAATGGGAATATATATTCTATTTACAAATTTACAGCTCTTGCGCGAGAGGAGAGGATGCAGTCTCCTTGGCTCTTTGCTTCGGCTTCCCACTTGTTGCGCTCTTAAGACTCCCCTGATGGGGCTCTGCTGCTGAGAGATCATGCCGGAAATATAAGTCTCCGGCTGTCAATTTAATTTAACAGGCCAACCAGCAAACTGGTGCTTTTACCTGGACTTCTTTCACCTGTGATCATTCTGCATCTGAAAACAGTCAAGGAAAAAACCAATAGTAATATGGCAAAACAATGCATCGGATCCAAGAGAATGAATGCAAAGCAGGCTAACTTCAAACCCACAGGCTATGTGAGAGGTTTTCTCTACTGTGTTTGAATTCTGAGAATGGCATCAATTCTCTATTCTTCTCAATAAAAATAGGCACAGAAGGCTAAAGGAGAAACTAACTTCATGAGAATAGGATACATTCACTCCAGGTATCTGCAACGCTGACTGTAGGTTCTGATAGAAGCAAGTAATCAGCATTCATCTGCAAGGTAAGGAACATTAGTCATGAACAAGCTTATGCTGCTGGCTCCTTACATGAACATTTGATTCAATAATACTTACATCAACATCTGATGGGACAATCTTTACTACGCCATTTAAACTCTCCTGTGAACTGAAAGAACCAGAAGAAATTGTATGGCCAGCTTGGTGTCCCCATGTCATCACCGCCATATCTTGGTTCATTGCCTGCTGGGGTGAGGTTTCATCTCTACAATAGTTGCAATTATTTTCTAGCGACAAATCCATGGTTGCAGATCGTTGTGTATAACTTGAGTCTGCAAGCCTCTCTTCATGCTTACTGGTAGAAAAATAACAAGCTTATAAACAGAAACATCATGTACAGAATAGATGTTTAGGGATTCCTGGCACTTCACTGGAATCCTTCATTAATACCTTAACAGGTAGCAGCTAATGGGACCCAAGGAGCTTCTCAACAGCATTTGATAGTGTCGTTGTGGGAAGTCAAGACCCTGTCCGAGAAAAATAATCCATCGTCAACTTTTCTAAATAAGATATTTGCTATCAGATCTCGCTTACCCACCTCATCCGGATCTGGAACTTCAACGCTAGTCCCATGAGGAGCTTTACAGCAATAAGAGTAGCATCCTGTCAAAAAAAAAAAAAAAAAAAAAACAGAATACTTGAGAATTCAATGAATTGAGGAAATTTAGAGAAAGGCTGAAGAACTGTGAAGCAGCATATCAGAAAAATACAAGGTCTCACAAATCCGAACCTGAAAGCAGGGAATATTATTGATATCTTCCTTCGTGACAAAGAGCCATCTAAGCAGAATGATAAACATTAGAGCTCATCATCAAGGAGAAATGATGCACAAATTAGGAGATCCAAATACAGTGAACTTTGAATTTACTTGTGATTTCTTTCATCTTCACTCATGGACCTCAGACTTTCCTGCATTTCTCTGCAAAGCAATAAATAGATGTACAGTACAGGACATGTTTTTAGGATAAATCCCTTCAACCCGAGCAAAAAACACACCTTATCATTTCATCTACTTTGCATTCGTCCGTATATAGTGAATCAACTTCAGCCTGAAAATGTTGAAATACAAACAGCTACTGTTAAAAGCCAAATTGCAGCCAGAACATTTGACCCATTGCCAAAAACATTAGTCATAAAATGTTACTGGGTTACTTAACAAGCTCGCCCCAATAGAATTTTTTATTATCCGTTAATTTCCAATATGTTGATACCTTGAGATTCTTGAATATCCGTATAACTACCATCAACATGACTAATTCAAAAGGACATTAAACGCCAGTGAGGCTTACTAAAGGGATGGGATTGGGTTATGGAACGTGTTCAAAAATGAAAAATGAAAAAAATAACATTAATCCAATTGCCTGGGAAATAAAAAAGTTAATCTCATTCAAAAAGACATTAATCCAATTTCATCTAATTCTTCTCTTCCAGCATGAAATTCACTTTTACCTTTCAACTTTCATATACGGGCTGTTTGGATTCAAGGAAGTGGGCAAAAGTGAGGAAGTGGGAAGTGTCATTTCCCACTTCTGATGTCCATCCAAACACCGGGAAAGGAAAATGAAAAAAAAAAAAACCCTTTTCCTTTTACCTTTTCCTTTTTACATAACATTTCATCACTTCCATTATGCTACAGTTAATTTTGTGGCCATGTAAATCTCATTTGTAATAAGTTGTAGATCAAAACAGTTAATTTCGTGGTTATGTAAATCTTGCTTGCATTTTAATTACAGTCCAATTTTTTTCATAATTGATTTTTATTTTAATATTATTTTACGGTCAACTTGTAGTCAACATTTCCACTTTCACTTTCACATTACTAACCAAACACCGAAAAACACAATATACTTTTCCACTTCCCAACTATCAACTAAACAGCAGAAAAGATGCACACAAATTTTCATTTTCCAAAAGAAAAGGCCAACTTCTTTTCATTGTGATGCTCTAATGGGGTTTCAACTCTCACATAATTCCTCTTTTTCAGCATGAGATTAATTTTTTTTTTTTTTTTTTAACTTTGACAATGTTTGCTTGGCCAGTAGCATCTGAAACTATTCCATGTTTGAGCGCAAAAACAAAATAAACCATGGAGGTTTTGGTTGTTGACCATAAAAGAAGTTTTGGCTTAAAAATCACAAGAGTAAATAGAAGTTGCAGAATCTGCTGAAACATGTTCGGTCTCTTCATTCCCTACCGAATACGCAACAATTTTTCTTCATGATCACTCCAAGCAACTAGGAGGTATTCAACTTTAGAAACTTTCAAAAAACATGCAAGGTTTTAAGACAGCTATTCTGGGGATGATTATTCAGATACAAGATTACATATAATCATTGCAAAATCAAATCTGGTATGATATTCAATTAAGGAACCACGGTCTTTCACATATAAAACATGATTTCTCAATGACAAAACCTGTGTAAAATGTTATTCAGATAAACAAGTCTTTTTTCTCCATTCAGCTCCATCAAGGGCCGTTCATCAGTTTAAACATAATTTTCCCAGTCCAGGTTTCTTTTGATCTATGACAATTCTCTCTCCTAATTGTCTCGCCAACCTGTCTAAATTACACATGTTTGAAGCTTCTTGAAATGATTTTTCCTCACCTTAACTTAGCTGCTGCAGTTCCCATTAAATCGCTCATTAGAAATGATTATCTTTCTTGAATAGCATCATCTATTCCCATGTGCTCATTCAGCTATATTCATTTCCATGACATGTTTCTAAATTGTACAGCACAAGAAACATAACTGGTGCAGCTGCTTTCTAGAAATTGCCTTCAACTTCATGGGTTTTCTGTGGTGGTATACTTACTCCTGAAGCATATTCTCCGCTTCAACCATCACATTCTAGTTTTATGACAAAGATGATCGACCTTTGAAAAGCACAAACAAACTGTAAAACTAGTTTGTTACAATAATAATGTTCAAGAATTAATATTTATTTAACACTTTATGATATTTACAGGTAATACCCCCTCATTTAGCTCTTTGGGTGGCTAAAGCTTCAGAGATAAATGCAATTCCCTATAGCAAATCCAGTCATCTTTCCCTCATTTATTTTCTGAGCTAGGACAGTGTTTGAATGTTACAACAGCATACCAGAAAGGTAAACCTAGTAGATCCTTTTATGGCAATGCCCTTGAAAATCACCTAAAGGGGGAGTGAATAGGTGATGGCAATACTAAATGGCAAATAATGAGGAATTAAAATAACTTGCTAGCAACCTAACAAATAGCAAATGCAATTAAATAAAACTTGCAAGAGAGTAAACAATATAGAGTGCAAGTAAAGAGAGAGTAGAGTTAAGAGAGCGACTAAGCAATCACAAACACAAGGATATGTTTTGGAGGTTCGAGCCACTGCTCTTCGTCCCCCCCTTCAACACTATGAAGGATTTCCACTATGACCGATCCTACTGAATCGTCAACCGATTACAAGTTCTCACTAGAACTCTTAGAACACACTAGCCCACTCTCACGGTGCCGCAACACCAACTCGGAACTCACTAGCTCGCTCGAAGCCGCAACCTCTACAACTTCTCAATCGAAGGAAATCAGTGATCAACTGTTGACCACAAAATAGCTCACAAGCACAACCCTATAACCAAGATGAGGAAGTGAAACTCTTTGGGATTGTGTAGTGAAAATAGCTAGTTGAGAAGTAGAGGGAAGGCTCAAGCTAAAACACAAATCTTATGAAAATCTTTGGCTCAAAGAGAAATCTTTTGTAAAAAGGCTAAAACTTGTAAAACTTTGATCTAATGCTTAAAAATCTTTTTTTTTGAGTTGTTTCATAGTCTCACTATTTATAGGGGATGAAAATAAGATTAGAAAACAAAATAGAGCCGTTGGGACAAGACCCAGAAAAATACAAAATAGAAACTAGCTGTTGGGAGACAACTCAGCAGAAAATTCTTCTGCGGTCGATCGGGCGATCGACCGCCAACGGTCGAATTTTCGACCGTCGGGAAAAGCGGTCGACCGTCTGGTCGACCGAAGATCCCAACCAGAGAGTGAAACTCTCTGTCGCTCGACCGGGCGATCGACCGGGCCTAACAGAGAGCAATGCTCTTGCAGACGGTCGACCGCCCAGTCAACCAAAGTGCACGTTTGCACTTTGGTGCATGTCGGTCGACCGCACGGCAGACCGACAAAGCAATTTTGCTCTGCCTACGGTCGACGCCCGGTCGAACGACAATGGGCCAAGGTCTTAATCTGAATATCTTTTCGAAACCAATCTTTTTTCAATGAAATTTTCTTTGATATATAAATACAAAATAAAGTTTTAGGCAAGGTTCTAAATATCGGATATCGGATCGTATCGGATAGGGGTTTTTCATATCGGATATCGGACATCGGGGGAGATATCAGGGATACGCGTGCATATCGGGCATTCATATCAGACACTATATATAATGAAATATTAATAACTAAAAGTTTGTTTAGTGTCATAGATATCTACCTAATAAAAATAATGTAATATGCATGTAAAGACAGTAAAAAATAATGTACATTTGCACGCAGTCGTGCAATAAAAAAGCTATTCCATGTCGGGCAATATATCGGGCGATTTATCGACCGATATCGGGCAACTTATCGGCCGATATTTCAAATATCGGCCGTTTTTTGCTGCAAAGGATATGGCGAACGATTTCCCCATATCGTATCGGCAGCAGGCAAAAAAGGAGATATCGGACGATATCTCGGCCGACTCGGGCGATATTTAAAACAGGGGTTTTAGGGACTTGAAGAACTAGTGTGTGATCATGGATCAACACCAAAATAAAATAGAACTATATTTTGATAAAATTCTTTTCTAAAACAAAAACCAAGTTTTTCAAAAACTTATTTTTCTAAAACTTGTTTTTCTAAAACTCGATATGGAAAACGGTAAGAAGCATAGTTGTAAACTTTTGTTTGAAAAACACAATTCTGTATGAAATGTGTGTGTGTCAATCCCAAAAGCTATCAACCTGTATCATCTTGATTTTAACAAACTATAAATCCTATCTAAAATAGAAAAAGTAAAAATATAAATCTTGAAATAGTCTTCTGTATATCATCTGATCCTTGAGCTCTTCTGGTGTGCTTAGGCTCTGGAATCTAAATCTTTTTGGCTTCCAAATGTGTGAGCCTTGTGATGGAGCCGAGATGCAACTTTACCTGAAACTTTATTAAACAAACTTGTTAGCAACATAACTACATATGGTTTGTTATCATCAAAACAAGGGCTAATGGCCTTTGGGCCAACAATTTGCCACTTTTTGATGATGACAAAACATATGGAGTTATTACAAATAATTGGGAAGAGACTTCAAGCGAAGCTCCCCCTAAACACATGCATATATTAAAGTATGACATAAAAGGCTAAATGCAACAATAAAAGCATATATAGGATATGACAATTTGGCTCTTATGCCAACCATCTATGCATACCAGAAATACAGAGTTATAAAAGTGTATGCACAAACGGGTTTCCCTCCATCCGTCCAAATTACCTCCAACCTCCAATTTAAGTGGCAAATGAGTGGATGATGAAGGAAACAATAAAAAAAGCACATTTACCACATACCACACATATAAAGACAATGGAGATATATACCATATCAGAAATATGTCCATACATACACAGAGGTTCATGTCAACCTCAAAACAAGATACATACCACACATAAAAACATATGTTCATCAAATACTGAAACAAAGCACATGTCCATACATAAATCCAAATACATAAAATACTCTAGAAAAAAATACAAAAGTAAACACTCCCAAATATAACTCTCCCAAAGATAACTCCATTAAAATCTCCCCCCTTTTTGTCATCAACAAAAAGGGTCAGTCCTCTTGAAAATCTGGGTCTTCTAGTGGAGCTGATGCCTCAGGAACAACTGGAGGAGGAACCCATGCATCGAACGGAGGACCTGTCGTAAGAAGCGGCTGTGAATGACCACTCAGAAGAGGAGCAGGCCAAACATTCCTATTATAGGTGTCGACACAGGTCTGGAGATAGCGAATAGAGGCACAAATGTATTGGAGATCACTGTCAACTCTCTGCTCCAGTCGCTGGAAGTGAGCTGACATCTCCAGGTTATGCTCCCGAAGCTGAGCAGAAAGGGCAAGATACGGATCAAAAGAAGCAGAAGATGCAGAAGAGGATCCAGGAACAACAGCTGGAATGATAGGAGGAGGCTGAGGAGCAGGAGCATGCATCCTCTTGAGAAGAGTGTTGTTGATATCGACTGACGGTTCGATGGACCGTTCAGTGGAGAGATCAAACTTTAGTTGCTTCAAAAGGCGAGTGATAAGCATCCCAAAAGGCAAGTGCCGGTTTGGGATCAAGAGATGACCAGGTGCCATATAATTAATGATGAATTTGGGAATGTTGACTCTAATGCCTTTCAGAAGGCAATAGATCAGCAGTGGAGCAGAACCCCTAGCATGACTATATTCTCCTGATTTTCGCAGGAGATTATAAAAAACTATCTTAGTTAGGACTTGGGCGGTAAGAGTATAATACTTCACCTCCTCATTCTTAGCTAGAGAAGGGTTATCATCATCATGGAGCAACAAAGATGCGGTGAGGACAGACTCACCGTCAGGATACTCAAAGTCGTGCAGATCAACATTGTAGATATCTACCCTCTCACAGAAGAGGTGTAGCAGATAGGCAAATTTTTTCAAGAAAATGTTAATATCTTTACCCAGAACTTTAGACCGATGTGATTATTTTGAAAAGACAGGTTAGAGTAGAAATAATGTACAAGCTCAGGGTATACTGGTTCTTTGATAGTAACAAAGTGCTCAAGTGAACTTGTACTCAAATAGCAGCTAGATTAAGGTGCTCAAAATCAGCAAGCATTAGAGTTCTACCAGAGATTACAGTTTTGTTATGGATGACAGAAAATCTGTGAGATGCATTTTGTGAAATAAAGGGATTTGAAGAGGACTCAGGGGTTTTCCCCTTCTCAGATCTGAATCTCTTGAACATATTGGAGACAATAATCAAGATTGTGGCACGAATAAAGATAGATTAACCAGAAAAATAAGGAATTTAAAGAGATTTAGGAAGAAAATAGGTTATACCTTCAAATCCCAAAGAAATTCCCTGAAAATAGCAGATCTAGAGGTTGAAAGGGTTTTTAATAATTTTAATGGAGAAATTTTAGAGTGGGAAGGATTATGAAGGGTTGGGGGTGAAGGGAACTGAAGAGAAGAAAAGTCAGTAGAAAGAGATGATATAAGAAGAATATGAGGAGTTAGGATTTTATACAAAATCGGGGAAAACAACAAACCCGAACCCCGGTCGACCGCCCGGTCGACCGGGGCAAACTGAGACCAAAGTCGGTTTCAGTCGGTCAACCGGCCGGTCAACCGGCGTCGGGTCAAAAAAATTTATTTTGACTTCCAGGTTATGTTGGTCGACCGCCTGGTCGACCGGTACTGTGTCAGGTCAACCCGGTCGACCGGTCGGTCGACCGGGACAACACAAACTGTTTTAAAAATAAGATATTAAGGGTTTTTGAAAATAAGTTTTTATTGGTATGTTTTATACAAAATTAAGAGAAATATTCCAGAGATCATATTGGCTTGAAAACACACAAAAATATTATATTATTATTTAATAAATAGACAATATAATTTTTAATATTTAACTCATAATTCAAGCAATAAATTGAGATATTGAAGCCGAATACCCTTTACGGGTTCTGAACTTCTCCTCGTCATTCCTCTAAATAAGAGTTGAGGTGCGCAATTACTATCTTCATTTATATGCTTAAATATGGTTAAAATATAAAATTAAATATTCATATTTGACAATATGTATATAGATACAAAAATCTTTTAAAGGAATACTCTACATATGATCATCAAAATAGGGCTAGTATAAAAACAAACTAAGTGCGCTAGACAACATACAAAAACAAGAGTGCAAGTCTACATAACAAGGGTATTTTACAAAAATAATCTAGCTTACTCTATACATGCAAAGATCTAGCTGGAAAAGAAATATTCGAGTAGATAAGTTACCAAACAAAAGACAATCTCCAAAATAGGTGCCTCTTTGATAGCGATGCTAGTGCCGATTGATTCGTTGAGCTTCGATGCATCCACTACCCAGGCACCATCTCCCCCTGAGTCTCAATCAAATTTGGTGTGTTCTTTGATACTCAAATCTTTTTAGGTCCTATAGAGTTAGTACTATCTCAAACCCAAACATTCTTATTTTGCACATTTAGTTTTGCATAACAAAATTTAGCTAAATGGCCTTTGTAGCCGTAATGTGCACATGTGTACACTTTGGCATACATAAAGGCATGCATGTGTTGATGTGTATGATGTGTGTTGGATGCATGAGAAGTGTGTTTCCTTTGAGTTTGTCCCTTTGGAAACATAGATGCAAATTTATTCATGTCAAAAGCACACTTTTTCAAAGTTGTGTCCAAAATCTCAATACGTTTTTGAATATCTAAAAATTTATTTTTATTACAAATGATATTTGGGGGGCTTTTACCCTTACAAGTAGTTTTGTATTTTTCAACATCCTTTTTCATTTTATCAAAAGAGTTAGATAAATCATTTTTCTCATTCAAAACAATTTCAAGTTTATTCTTTAAAAGATCATTTTCCTTTTTCAATTTTTTGTTTTATGCAAGAGAAATTTCATATCTATTTTGTAGTTCTTCAAAAAATTATGCTAATTCATCTATGGTCAAATCATCATCTTCTGATGAGTTTTCAAGATTTACCTTGGAAGCTCATCACCTTGTGCTTTGAAGCACATGTGTGCGGTGACAATCTCCTCTTCAGATTCCATCTCCGAATCATCCCATGTGGCCACCATTGTTTTCTTTTTCTTATGCACGATCTTGGAGGTAGTGGCTTGTAGCGAGGGACAATCCGCAATTAGATGTCACATCCTTTTGCAATGAAAACAAGGACTCGTCTCCTCCTCCTTCTTTGGAGTCTCCCTTTCTTCTTTCACATTCATTTTCATCACATGGGTTTTGAGATTTCCAATGAAGTCGGAGAAGTCCATCTCCTCTCTATCGTTGAGCTCCTTGAGGGTAATTACCTTGACTTCTCAAGTTTTGGGAAGAGCACTGATGACCTTCCGGATCTTTTGATCATTATCAATCGTGTCACCTAAAAAAGATAAACCGTTAGTGATCTTAGTGAACTGAGTGAGCATTTCATCTATACATTCATTTTCAAGCATATAAAAATTCTCATATTGAGAACGGAGCAAGTCAATCTTAGATCTTTTGACTTAAGACGTTCCCTCATGAGTAATGATAAGATCGTTCCAAACTTCATAAGCAGATTTATAATTTATTACACGAGAAAGATCATCATTTAATGCTTGTGTGAATGCATATTGGGTTTTAGTATTGGCTTCATAGTCCTTGGCGGTTGCGTCGGACCACGTGTCCTCATCACCGTGAGGTTCTACAAATTCTTTGATTATGGCTTTGGCAACTCTAACTCCTAGGGACTTAAGAAATAAGTTCATTTTGACCTTTCAAATGGGGAAGTTCAACCCATCAAATTTGCGTGGGGACTTGATGCTAGAGAAGTCGTGTGATACCATGAAAATAAGTAAGTGCACAAACAAGGAATAAATGCAACAAATGAATATAGCCAACTAAGAGGATCTCCCTCAGGTGGTTAAACCAAAAACTAGGATTAGGTTCTGATACCAATTGAAAATTACCTAGAGGGGGGTGAATAGGTGATGGCTATACTAAATGGCAAATAATGCGGAATTAAAATAACTTGCTAGCAACCTAACAAATAGCAAATATAATTAAATAAAACTTACAAAAGAGTAAACAATATAGAGTGCAAGTAAAAGAGAGTAGAGAGAGTAAGCAATCACAAATACAAGGATATGTTTCGAGGTTCGAGTCACTGCTCTACGTCCCCGCCTTCAACACTATGAAAGATTTCCACTATAACTGGTCCCACTGGATCGTCAACCGGTTACAAGTTCTCACTAGAACTCTTAGGACACACTAGTCCTCTCTCACGGTGCCGCAACACCAACTCGGAACTCACTAACTCGCTCGAGGCCGCAACCTCTACAACTTCTCAATCGAAGAAAATCGGTGATCAACTCTTGACCACAAAATAGCTCACAAGCACAACCCTATAACCAAGATGAGAAAGTGAAACACTTTAGAATTGTGTAGTGAAAATAGCTAGTAGAGAAGTAGAGGGAAGGCTCAAGCTAAAACACAAATCTATGGAAATCTTTGGCTCAAAGAGAAATCTTTTGTAAAGAGGCTTAAAACTTGTAAAACTTTAATCTAATGCTTAAAAATCTTTTTTTTGAGTTGTTTCATGGTCCCACTATTTATAAGGGATGAAAACAAGACTAGAAACACAATAGAGCCGTTGGGACAAGACCCAGAAAAAGACAAAATAGAAACTAACCGCTGGGAGACAACTCAGCAGAAAATCCTTCTGCCAGTCGACCGGACGATCGACCGCCAACGGTCGAATTTTCAACCGTTGGGAAAAGCGATCGACCGTCCGGTCGACCGAAGATCCCAACCAAACAGTGAAACTCTATGTCGGTCGACCGGGCGATCGACCGGGCCCAACAGAGAGCAATGCTCTTGCAGATGGTCGACCGCCCGGTCGACCGAAGTGCACGCTTGCACTTTGGTGCATGTCGGTCCACCGCCCGGCAGACCGACAGAACAATTTTGCTCTGCCTATGGTCGACAACCCAGTTAACAGGCAATAGGCCTGGATATCTTTTCGAAACCAATCTTTTTCCAATGAAATTTTCTTTGATATATAAATACAAAATAGAGTTCTAGAGACTTGAAGAACTAGTGTGTGATGATGGATCAACACCAAAATAAAATAGAACTATATTTTGACAAAATTCTTTTCTAAAACAAAAGCCAGGTTTTTCAAAACTTGTTTTTCTGAAACTCGATAAGGAAAACAGTAAGAAGCATAGTTGTAAACTTTTGTTTGAAAACACATAATTCTGCATGAAATGTGTGTGTCAATCCCAAAAGATATCAACCTCTATCATCTTGGTTTTAACAAATGACTATAAATCCTATCTAAAATAGAAAAAGTAAAAATATAAATCTTGAAATAGTCTTCTGTATATCACTTGATCCTTGAGCTCTTCTAGTGTGCTTAGGCTCTGTGATCTAAATCTTCTTAGCTTCCAAATGTGTGAGTCTTGTGATAGAGCCGAGATGCAACAAATAGTTTTACCTGAAACTTTATTAAACAAACTTGTTAACAACATAACTACATATGGTTTGTTATCATCAAAACTAGAGTTAATGGCCTTTGGGTCAACAGCCCTCTCTTGTCCATAGGTTCTTCAGCAAGAACTTGGCACCACAGTTGCATCAAGTAGGCAGATTATCGCAAAATTAACCCAAACTTAATTGAAACATTCTCAATAAGAAACTATGTCCTACCTCTCCTTTCTCCTGCAGTATCTTCCTAATTTTCTCCCCCCTAAACGATGCTATTAAGGTGAGACGAGGTCACTTTTTAGATGGCTTGAGCTTGACTCCGCGTATCATGTCAAACCTGCAAACAAGCCATTCTATCAAAGAGCTTGGAATCTTTCGTCGGCTCTTCTATTCCGAAAGAGCTTTCACTAGACGGTTCAGTTCTCTGTCCCGCAGGATTAGTGCTTTAAGCTGCTGGCGACCAGACTGGGAACTATCTTGGCAAAGCTTATTTCTCCACTGCAGGGGGCTTTTGTGATAGACAGGAACAGCATCTCATTGGACAGTTTTTGGAACATGAAATCTAGATCAAAGTATGATGATGCTTGATACTGGGCAGAGATGCTTATTGGTTGCACGAGAGCATTATGGGAATTGAGAGACTGATATAGAAAGTAACAAGGATGGCAGAAGTTTACATTTAAGTGTCACAGAAAGTACAAGAAGAGAAGTAGGCTGGGAGTCTGTCTAGTGCGGATACTGGACACAATCGCTGGTTGGTTGAGAGAGCATTATGGGAACTCAGAAACTGATATAGAACATGCATACAAGTCTCTTCGGCTTTCTATACCAGAGAATACTTTGCCTACTAGATACTTGGGCCTTCCTTTATCCATATACTATTATCTTAACACTAGAGATTCTCTATTCTTATAGATAAATGCAAAGCTAAATTGGATGGTTGGAGCTCTCAGACACTATCTTTTGCAGGGAGAGTAGAACCAGTAAAATGAGTCATATACAGTTATCTCATATACTGGATTCAGTCTCTTAAACTTCCAGTATCAATATGCAGGCAACTTGAAGGAATGATGGCTAAATTTATCTGGAAAGGAAGGATGCAAGCTTGTACCTGGGAACTCTCTGCAAATCAAGATCAAAAAGGGGAGCTGGTATCAGGAGCATCAAGGACTTACACACTGCTGCTGGGATCAAATTGTCCTGGAGATGCTGTACATCCAACAACATATGGGCAAAGTGGATGAAAGCACTTCATTGCAAAAGCTTCTCTCCCATGGAATGCTGTAGTCCAACCCGTGGACTCTGATACATGGAAACTTCTGCTGAGTGTTAGCAATTGGCCTTGTTGCACATTTCAGAGAGTTGTGCAGATAACTTTGATACTGAACCCGGTGGCCCAAGCTCTTGGATCTGAACAGCAAACGACTCAGGTACATTCACCAACCATTCAGCATTGAATATAGCAAGATCTCCTGCTCCTGTATTTGAGCTAGCTAAACTGGTTTGGAGCCAGCATATTAGTCCTAAATTTTCTTGCTGTTTGGTTAAAGCTCTGTCAAACAACTGTTGACCAGATATAGGTTATCATCTTGGTATCACTGACAAGGTTACTTGTTGCTTTGCAACTCAAGCAAGAGTCTTATCACTCACCTACTTTTCTTATGCCCATTCACAGCCTACATATGGTCCCTTGGCAAGCTTAAACTTGGTGTCAATCAGAATGTAAGTATATTATAGGATGAAGCTACCACTCTCCTGGCAGCATATTCTAAAAGAAGAGGATTTGTGCATTTGGAAAACTCACTTTGGCATCTGTAGTTTGGCATTCATGGAAAGAGAGAATAAACAGAACCTCTCAGCAGCAAGAAGCTACTAAAATGCAGGTGTTAGGAGACTGTCTGAGGAGTGAGGACATTAACATCCTTCTGGAGACATGTCACTGGAAGGTCTCTGATGATCCAAAGAAGATTCAAGTTTTGAGTAAATGGGGTCTGTAACTGATTGTAAATGCATTAGGATGCTGATGTACAACAGGATAGGATCACAATCACCTTCAACTTGAGAATGAAAACTAGAGTTTTGACAAGAACAATGAAAAGAGAAATTAGGG